>UZAN01040347.1:38554-60681 GCA_900618425.1 Echinostoma caproni | reverse complement strand
ATTTAAGTACCATCCATACTGTTCATCACTTTGTGGTGGAGCAGGAGTTATTCAGTGCCTTACTTGAGTTCACAATTTTCATCTCCATTTACGATGCCCAAGCCATGATTAATTCGTTAGTTTGATGTTATATTTTGTTGTGACTATTGCAGTTGAAAACTCCTTCACAGATAACAGAATCCCCTCTCGTTCAAAGCCACTACAGATTTGAATTAAATAATAATAACATAGAAACATACAATTTGTTGATCATATCCCACCCATAGAACGCTCTGATTTGCAGGGGTAATACCAGACGCCAAATGAAAGTCACAAATATAAGCTGTTAAGTGATAGTGAAATAAATGTGCAGTTGTTTCAAATCTAACGCATGTCAAAAAACTAATGACAGCAATGGATCAAAAGTGATGGCCAACCCAAGACACCTTCCACAAACGTTATATGACCCAAAGCATATTGGCTTCTTCCAGTTAATTCTTCCGTTAAGGAGAACGATACAGTGGCAAAGATCGTGGATTGACTTACCAAATAGTATGCGTAAGGCAGATGTTTTCTAGTTTTCGATTTTAAGATACCTAATTAGAGCGTGGGGTGTAGGAGATAAACTTCAAATGCTTTCGAAGTTCTCCAAGTAAATACAAGTTACGTTTCGTTGTGAAGATGAGTTTCTAACTTCTGATATAACACAAATATTTCTTGCAGGAATAAATTCCTCCAAGAAATATTTGGAATTTGGCAAGAGCGCAAACTATAAAAATTTTAGGATTCCGAAGAGTCTTAATGAGTTTTTGTTTCTGATAAACTGCTTTGAGATGGCCACCATAACATCTTAGATTAAATGTGTATTTGTATAATAGCATAGGATAAGTTCCAAAATACATGGTATGGTAGTCCTGATGACTATTTTAAAGTAAATGGTGCGGGGGTTGCACTGACTCAAAGAAACTCTGTGCGATGATGCCAAGTGGAGCAAAGATAGATATGATTATTGATTAGGCAGATACACGTTGATTCATTCAAGCCGCTGGAAATCTTGATTGACGTAAAACAGGTTGGCTAACCAAGGCATGTGTCAATTAGAGTTCAAAATCTTGGGTTCCCTCGTTTCCCGTTCCGGTTCGCAATTCATTCTGAATCCACCTTACATGATTTACAGTAGGTGTCCTATCTGGGGAACATTCTCGGAAAAGACGAATCTTAGGGTCCATTCTTATCTCTGCAGCGGATTTCGTAGAAGGATCAAGTGCTGCACTCATGTTACTGAACAGATGTTATCTTCAATAAAGATCCGGCGATATTCCGTAGAGATTAAAATAATAGCTCTTTTTCGTAAAGCAGCAAATAGGGAAAGAAACGGATTATTTGCCCGTTGGATTGGTTGACAAATGACTCTTTGATAAATTGATTAACATCCGAGAGCAACAGATTGAAACAGCGCGATCAATACACTTTCACAAAAGACATCAATCTCTCAGGTCGTTTCCTAAATTTGCATCATCATCATCATAACCCTCAGCTCCAGAACGGAGTTTCAACTTCACATTACTTTGCCGCAGAGTTGCCTCGACACTTGAACAGAATGGCTCCGGATCATTTCGAAACAAAAAAATAGGAACATATTGACCTAATTATGAACATATGACTCAATTGGTTTCGTTGCTTTCTAAAGCAGATTCTCACGAGCATTCCCCATAGTTTATGAGGTAAACGTACAAGACTAAACGCACATTATATGCAAATTCCGCTCAGTACTCAACAGACTGCAAAGCGTATGTCGTAATCTACTGGAAGAATAATGTCCGTTTGGGAAATGTCAAAATAATCTTCAGTCACAGATAGTTTCACGCATTTCAAGTGCGTTGCGGAGTAACCCGTGGTTTTTGAGTCATAAGTGAGTCCCACAACCGAGGAGTTCACCAAATACTCACCTGTGAATGCTGTTCTTTGCGATCATCGATTGCTAACTGCATTGTGTTTCTTTAGGACACATTTTTCTAATCATCTTTATAGACAGTAACGCATTGTGCAAACCAGTTACCTCCTAACCGAGCACTTATCACACGTGGCAATATTTTCCCCCAAGGCGTAAAATCTCTTAGCTTGATTGGACTGGTGTTCGGGTTATCCTCATGTTATGTTTCTGCGGAATGCCCAGAAAATTTTAGTTTAGTGCAGAATTCATGTCATTGAATTCAGTTGGAAATGACAATACAGTATGATCGGAATGGTTGAATCAAATCAAATCATGCAATGTGCCACGAATTTAGGTATATTCACACGAAAAAGAATAGGTCCAGATCAAACCACTTATAAAGTCTCTTCACATGTTATCCACTAAATTACTGGTCTCTGAGCGGGGTACAGAGAAATGTGCATCCACGAAGCTATCACTTCTTCTTCAATTAGGAATGGTTCAGAATCGTTCGAAAATTCATCCATTTTACGTTTCATATTTAGATGGATAAAGACAATTGAATGTTTTTAAAAATGAATATTCTCAAGAGAGATTTGTGAACGTTTTCACTAACGGAAACCTTTCACCCAAGCCTTAATGCCATTGCTCACGCAATTTTAATTTTGACAGTTTTATGTACCCAAGAAAATTCGAAAAATCTCCTTTCGGAAGATCAAACTTTTTCATTCCGGAATGACGGTTACACTGGATTTTCCCTTGGTAGACCCCTCGGTTAGCAGCGCTCAAAACAGATTCTCTTTTGTGCTAGTAGTCCAGATCCGGTCTGGAACTCGGTGTGTCGAGGTGACACAGTCCATCCCCGTCCTTCCGACCTCATATGCGCGTGCTCACACCACACGCTGCCACATCGCCCCTAATTGAATGATGATATAATTCGATTACAATCTTCCTTCCCTCCCCATCATAACTGCAGATAGAAGCATACAGGGAGGGGTGCAATAGGACAGTGACCTAACCGCATTGTCAAACACACGCTCCACCTCTATTTAGATCTAACCTCATGTGTGTGTGTGTGTGTGTGTGTGTGTGGGTAACTACCAACAGGATATATCTCATGATCTTAGCAGGTAGGGCGTCTATTTTGATTATGATTTGGGTTTAAGAAACAGGGGGAGCGGTGGAATAAAAGCGGACCTGAATGAGCAGCATTGCGTGATCAAGTTCCATATGGAGTTTATCCGTGTGTGCATCTGTCTGTATGTGAGTGTTTGTCATGATTTGTGCGTACATGGATAAGTCTGTTTGCGCGGTATGCGGATACGCCTCTTAAATTGGTGACGGTTGAGGACAAAACGGCGGTAGTTGTATTGGGGACACATTAGCTGTGGCATTGTCGAACTTCATACGGCATCGTATAAATCAACCGGATAACGACGCTCTCCGTGCTTCGAGTTATCAGTCTCAACTAAAGTGTGATAACGCATCGGGTTATTGTTTGCGTGTGTGCGTGCGGTCGTTCAAAATGAATTTACAAATAACAGGTTTACGTCCCTTGGCATTCACATTCACTCATTGCATTGTGAAGCTTATTTCTCACGACAATATCCAAAATTGCATTCAACCTCGTGAATGGAACGCGTTAGATAGAACCAAATGAACTCAAATAGATTTAACTAGTGAATGCATAAAGTTCGGACATCCCGGTGTCAACATTTCTCGATTACCATACCTATGTTACATCTATGAAAAGCTCCAGTAAACATAGGTGTATTGAAGTTAATATGTCATTTTGTTTATATTGAATGAAACAGTTCATTTGAAGGGAAAAAAACGTACATTGTTCGTTCATGGGCATAGGAACAAGATAAGCGGTTCTAAGTCGCGTGATCAACTTTGTATATGCATGAAATTTTAAACTAAATGTAGACTGCAAGTTTGATACGACGAAACAGCTGTCGCCGTAAGACAAATTAACCAGAAAAGGCATCAAGTAGGTCACTTATTCAGCATGTTTCGAAAGAAAATTTGACCAACATAAATTAGCAAGCTTTGTTTTACTCTTTCACATCACACCTAATACAATTATGGTAAAGGCTAAATCAGTGGGCGATTTCTCATTTCCTAACACAAATAATGCTGTGGAAGATTCTATAACTGAAATGCGTTCATGTATACTTTTATTTTATGCTTTGCATGTTTCCATCTGAGAGAAGAGGGAAAAATTCAGCGGTACCTATGATTCAGTCAAACGGTTAAACTATTTTTCAGCAGCCAATTGAACTGCAATATTGATCGAGAGGTGTTACGCATGAGCGCCGTCCAATTTCGGTATAAATAGTAGGTAAACCTTTTCCTCCTCTCTTCTAATCGTTACTAAAACCAGGAAGGATAAGACCAAGCGCGTTTTAGGTATTTATGTTCTGGAGACCAAAAAGTAAGTTAAAAGTAAGTTATGTTTGATTCAATACTGCTCCTTTGTTTTGCGAACCAATCTACGAGGTCTGACATTGTGGGATTGGAGGCGCGCTTGTCGCCTCCAAGAGACAAAAGGTAATAGGTTGTAAAGAAAATACTAGAATAAATAATGATTATCAAGGGTGGAAGCTTCGTACTTCAGACTCTTTACTCTCAATTTTGGTTTTATGGCATTTGTCTCCGATCTCTGCATAACAGCTTCTGCAATAAGTCTATCAGGTCAACAGGGCAGTTTCTGGGAAACATCAGACAAATGAACTCGGGAGAAGATGAAACCATGGTCTCATTTGATGTCAACGCTCTATTCAATTCAATGTCCTTCAGCTTGGTCAAGCAACTAGTGGCATCTCTAATCAACACCGATTTTAAAAATCCAACAACTGACCAAACTGAAGGAGACAATCCCCTGGACCTCTCAGTTCTGCATCTCTCAACGTATTTTCAATTCACTGGAGAGCTATTCGAACAGGGACGGGGCACAACGATGAAATCATCGTTCTCCAAACTCATTACAGTCATAACAAAGGAGCTTTTCTTTTGATTGATACATTACTAAGTACCGTAAGGTATCTCCTAGGTTGAACGTTACATTGTTCCTTCTACAATCCTAACTCCAGTTTACCGAATAATATTGAGTTCAGGCAGTGAAAACTGCAAAACTGGTTAGTTTAAGTTCAGTCCAGTTTTTACAACCATTAACCATGTGCACCGATTTTGGTTGCTGTCTCTTGGTCGCCAAATTGAATAAAAGAGGAGGCTTAAAATTGGAATTTTGAAAACAAACTCAAGCGAAAGAGAATTCACATAGAGTGGTGCTAGGAGAATTATAAATGGATGCATGAGTGCCATCCATAACCCATAAATTCCCGCTGTCTTATGAGCCAGACTTTTAAATCAAAGGTTCTGGTAAGGGTTCCCAAAGAAAAACCTCTCCATCGATGTGGGCACCGCAAAGTATGCCGTGCCTCAAAGTCTTAGGTACCCATTTGGAATTTGGTTAGTTTGAGTGAATGATTTTGAAGTAGAAGACCCTCGTCAAGGAATGAATCTCCTAATATGACTGTCACATTTTACCTCGATTGTCAAACATTTCCCTTTTAATTTATAAGACGAGTAAAGTCATCAACCAAATCGAAGACGACTGGATAACTAAATCGATCACTGTTTGATTATGATTTTAATCATGAAAATTTAGGTGTTTGACTCTGTTATCTATATGGACAGTCGATTCACCCGACCGAACTTCTATATACTCAAACCGGTTTCTTCCTTGTGAATTTATCTTTTTCTAGTTCTAGTTTATAGGTATTTCATGCTTCCGGAGGAGCTATACATCCAAACCACGGCTCGTTTTCCCTTCATTCCCTTCATTCGTTTGCATTTGATTATTTTTAATCCTTTCCAATATTTGCTTTTCTGATAAAAATCAATCAAATACTTATTCATTCTCAACAGATTCCACATTGTTCAGCACCCTTATACCTTCCCCAAATGCGAAATATTTGCAATCGATAAGTGGTCAGTATGACCTCATATTTCTAAATACCAAAGGAAAAGTTCCTCATTTATACTTTCACTGCCCGCTCCCCCTCCTGATCCTCAGAAATAGCTCACACACAGTCTTATGAAGTCTTTCCTATCAAGGACCGATTAACAACTTCAGTTTTGATCGTAATTAGAAATAAAGTACCACTGCTTTTTTAATTGGTGAATTTTAAAACTTCGTCTTCACCATTCGGACTAAAATTGTTTGTATTTCTGCAAATATCCTAGCATCAGAATATGTGGTTGGTTTCATAATTATGTCGGTTTTTGGTGAGGGAACCAAAATTGGAGAAACAAATTCAAAGACGATGACTATAAATGAATTTTAAATAGAATCCTTTCATTTTTGTATTTCGTTTATTGATTATTGGGACTAATTATGACAGACATATTTGTGTGCTAGTTGACAACGAATACTGAATCATTGTTCCGTCCTTGTTGGGACTTGTCAACAGCGTGGTTTTTATTTGATGTCCCTACCGGGACTTGAGTTGTAAACCTTTCGGTTGTGAGTCAAGGCCTCGCCCCTTAAGCTGCATGGTAGATAGTGGACAAGTTGAGCAAATGGGCATCATAATTTGGAATATTATGTCTGAGATATTCCACAGCAACATTCACAGACATTTGACATGGCATAAGGTTGCCCGGTGTTTTCAAAACATCAACTGGGCCCATCAAGGTGTGAAACTTGAAAGTTTTACTAAACAACAATTTCGAATGAGTATAAGTTGAGGATATTGTTCGTGTTTGAGCAAGGAAAAAACCGCTATAACCAAATCAAAACTTTCACTCAGATTGATGTATTCAAGACAGGTTAGAGTTAAGCTCAGAGTTACAGAACCGACCAACAGAAAACATAACTGTACAATTAAATTCTTTGCAATCATAAAGTTTTAGTTACATCCGGATCACATGCGAACGCCAAACGTTAAAGCACAATTCAACTTCAATAACCCTGCGGGAAAGATTCCGAAGAACTTGCGGTTTCTCGCGTCTGCTGAACAAAGTGACAGCCTCGTCAGACACCTGACTGAATCCAAAAGCATTTGTTAAAGAAAGCAGAGAACCAAAAGTTAAACATTGAATGAGGTACATGAAAATACAAAACGTCTGACTCAATGCTTGCACAGCTAAAGACAGTAGCATAAACAAATGCATTGAATTGAGAAATCCGAAACAAACAGTCAACTTTTTTGAACATACTTCAAATTGAAAACCATATTTTATTCAGCATTTGAACTCATATGAGATAAATACAGTTCAACGTACTCCATTTTTGCTTACTCTATTACTCCTCAGCGTTACATACATTCATACAATTTAATAAGTTTCATAATAAATTGCGCGAATAAGAATTTTTTCAGGGAAATATTTTTATAATGATGTCTCACCCAAGCACTTTACTTCTTGTATAAGCCCCAAAAAGATATCTATTCCATACACACGTTTTTCCCATTTTAGCCTCACTCTCTCTGGCGTGTGTTGGTCAGTTTTACAGTGAACCGTCAACTATATTGAGTGGTTATATTTTTCAGTTGATCAGTCAGGTTCGTATACTTTACTTCAAGAATTGTACTGGAGTAAGCTAATCGACTACAAAGCTAAGATTGAACTGTACTTGGATTTTGTGCAAAACTGTTTCCTTTTCTTCGTGATACAAATAAATCATACAAGCATCGAGTTTCTTCCGATAGCAACTTAAGTTTCTAAGTATACTTACATTTAATTGAACGCAAAATAAAAACAGAAATTTTCAAAACTGTTTACTGCGGTCAGTTTGAAGAGTAACGCAGCGGCAGATGGTATAACAGAATACAATGCTGTACACCCGCTGGAGAGTTCACCACCGAACTTGAAATGGCTAACTAGCTACGATTTGTTGACGTGTTGACGTGTTGATTAGTTCGATTCAGAGATAGATGTACTGGAAGGTGACCTGCAACAACTAATAGACAAATTTCACTATTTGGTGTCGCTTAACTACAAGCTGGATCTAAAATGTTACTTGCTCTACGGGGTGAAATAAATCTGTGGCGAATGCTTTGTGCAGACAAAGGCATCAAACATAGGGGGAAACGTTATGAAATAACAAAGTCTGAAAGAAACTTCACCGAAATTAGCAAATCAATTAAAGCCCCACGGACTGAAAAGAAAACACTTTTCATCAGTCTCTTTTAAGAGTGATATTCCAGCTGAAATATTGAGGATATTGGTGAGTACCATAGTGAAAACAAACTCCAGATCTCGGTAAATCAAATGTTTTTTCACACCTCGTGGAAATTGGGTATTCAGTTGACATTCAGCCCCCCTCCCCCCCTTCAGACTCAATTTTCCCTACCGGCTACGACAATTAGTGCTCAAATACTGTTAATACAACGATTAACCACTATTCAAACCTGACCTCGGAAATTAGCTAGGGCACTCCAACGTTATTTGTCGACAGCCGATGGAGTTACCAGTGTACACACTATAGACGTCAATCCACCACCAACATTATAGTATTCAACCATTCAGTCGATTGTTTTCCGGTAACAATGAAGTTTTATTCGATATCATTGTAGTGGCTTGTGAATCAAATCACAAAAGAAAACATTTATCTACATCTATTGGTGGTGGCACCGTGTTTTATTCGCCGTCACCGAAGTACTTTGGATCCTATGGTCCGATATTTGAACCCCGCTAACACCACCCAACTTTGGCAGTAGACGTTATTATGGTCTTCCGGTTTAATGCCACGCCTAACCTAGCAGGGCCGTGGCTCTCCACGCCAAGTTCCGGGACTTAGGTTGCTCGTTTCAATCAGTAAATAGCAGCTCAACACGAAAGAGGTATTCGTTTCATCCACTGTTCGTTACGCAAAAGTGTGTAAAATTTCATATTCGGAATATAAAAATATGAATATGATAACGGTGAGTTGAATGCTTCTTCATTGGCTTCCAACTGTAGACCGAACGTCTGGCTTTGTCCGAAAAGTGTCTGATAAAATAATTAGTCCCATAAAATGCATCGAACTGCAGTTCATAATCTATTGAAGGTCCACTTTTACTGTGAGTACTTCCAATATGTACATCGATGACTAGTCCGTAGAACGCGAACAACATTTAAAATAAAGTGGCCTATTTTTGTCCAAAAACGTACTTATCAAGTAAAGAGATCTTCCTTCAAAAAGAAAAAGTCAACATTTTTACATCCATATTGTGTGCGCTTTTTGAGATTTTCCAGTATGGCATATCAACATTTATATTATTTCGGTCATTGATTCTCCAGTTCTTTTAAATTTTCTCAGGCTTGGCCTCCAAAGATATTTTATGGTCAAGAGTTCTTTAAATCATATCTCCGAATACATCAATTTTCATTTGTTATAGGCCCCTAATTCTCCTCGTGTGACTAGTTATGTAAAATAATGCGGTGTAGTACTTTCTACCCTCTCTAAACACATCTAGTATGTCACTGACCCACTAATCTTGTCAACAGAGAACTCGCCACAACACCAGTTCGTGAAGGGGCTCATCAAGGTAACACCAATCAGTGAAAAATCCTTATACCGGGAGTATTATATTTGACGTGGTAAAACAATTAGACCAGTTAAGCATTAGCAATGAACAAGGCTTGACTTGACGTCAGATCACAAGTTAACTATGCTCTCGTCCCTAAAGTTATTTCTGTCTTTTTAATCATATTGATGCGTAAACAGTTTCCATAGATCAACTAATTGATGATTTGAAACAAAAGCTTACTTGGATTCATTTACATCATTTTGTTTCTACCACCCCATTAGTGGAGTTTTTGGCGGTTTATTTCATGCAGACGCTTTCTGTCATTGCAGACCCAGCAAAGCACTGGTACTCTATCCACTCACTGACCGAATTATAAACATGGCAACTCGAGTTTGGAATCGTGAGCATCCGTGTACACAGGCAACCACAATGATCATTGTGGGGCACGAGGTAATCAGGTATGTTTCATTGATAAATGCAGGATAAGTTGTTCATTTTATCGTAGTCGGCCATATTTATTTAGATCAGAAATGTAGTTTCTGGAAATAATCAAATATTGGTTTCAAATGAACCCCGGGGGAATTATTTCTTGATATACCAACAAATAACGTGCTGACCTACTGGACCGACTTAAGGTTACGATCTTAAGAAAAACGAATGTTTCGTCTATTCGAAGTTCATAACAATGAACATGTACCTATTTATACTGTCGTACTGCGGCAGAACTGAATTTCGCCTTACAAACCGTGTACGCATGCCGACTATGATCGCAATTAACAATAGATTTTCCCTCATGTAGATGCTTTCTCTATGTCCAATATACGGCATAAAGTGACAATGCCGTCAAGGCACATCTCGTGTAATAAATTTGTTCCGGTGTGTGCACATATGTCTGTGTACCGACTTGGTCGATCCAAGCGGTACGTCCGAAGAAGGAGGACAAGCGGAGTACAGTTGTCTGGACATAGAGAAACGAATCGCAAACAAGCAAGCAAACAAACAGTCAAATAACAAATCGGTTGTCGTAAAATTGATGAGTGTAATTACAGGGAAAGACGCGGAGATAGATAAGCTTGTAAGTGGATTTTATTAGCGGAATTCAGCAAAACTGATCTGTTTCACATTTTATTCTCTCTTTCCGTGTCCGAGCTGCCGAGAGGCACGATTTCGCAATCAACAAATAGCGGCATCGGTTTTTGTCCTTTATAGACGAACGACGAAAAAGAACTATGTGTTCTTTATTCTTCAGTGGAGTCAGCTGAACTCAAAGTTGTAACAATCCTGATGAAAGAATGAGTAATTTCGTATTAAAAGCAAATATTTGCCCATATTATTTGAAGATAATCAAACGTATTTACAGCTTTTATATAAAGGGGGTCTGTAATAGTTAGTGGCGTAAATAAAGCAAATCCTTGCAGAGTGTTGAAGCTCTGACGACGATGTAACTAAGATGCACACTCAAGTGAGATAAACCACATTGCTATGTGAAGATGTACAGAAATCGCAAGAATGGATACCCATACCATAGTATCAACACTTAGACCCTGATGTCCCTCTTAATTCGCCTGGACCAAATCAAGAATTTGCATAACTCTCTCATGCAGCCATACGCTCATCAATCGTTTAACTCAAGAGTATGGATACTAGCTCTCGACAAAAAAGCGCTGGTCCTGACACAAACCATAATTACGCACTGACAACTGGTTCAAACAGGAACAAACCGGATGTCTGGTTATCTTCATCGATGATTACACAATTGTTTTCACTTCAAACAAAAAAGATTCAGTACGTAAGACAATATGAAAATCCCAAGCAGTGAAACCCACCAAATGGGAAAAATGCGCTGCCCCTGATTTCTGTGAATGTGCATGAACTCGGCAAGGAATATCTTCATGTTTATATAAGTTTGACGTTTTCCGAAAAGTGCTAAGCATCAAACAGTCTGCTGCGCAACAACGGAACTCATGCGTTGGAAAATTCTAATGAGTACAGAACATGTTCGACAAAGACATTTATAAAGGAGAATTCGAAATAACTTTTGGTACGAAGTTGAAATTTTGCGATAATCTCTTGTTTAGACGGTAGAAACGCTCAAACCTTTTATGTTTGTGGCAAGAATTAGTCTATGGTTTTGTCAAATTATATGCGTGAATTTTAATTGATGTATTCTTCATTAATGATGTCAAAGGCTTCATTCGTTTACGAATTACAACTAATGTAAGTTTATCCTAGATTATGGAGTTTAAAATTGTGCAGCTGGGAGAGAGGGATGTGTAGTTCTATCACGGTTTCTGCGCAATCGGTCACGAAACCAGAGGATTTTTACGGTCCGTTATGCAAATAAAATAGGTACTTATTCTGAACCAGTATAACTCTAAATTTGGTGTGTGAAGGTACCCTCAATACTCACAATATTTAAGTGAAAGTTTTAGAATGTAGTTCCTTATTTAATATCCGGGTGGCTTTTCTTCACAGAGATTTCAGCTTCATTTTATCAAGATACGATCATGAATTGCAAAGCGTAAATGGTTTACTCAGTTCTCTGTTTACGGTTGACCTCAACAGAAACTCGAAATTCAGTGATAGGATATCCCAATCTAACTAAGCATATCCCACCGGAAACCGTATCTTAGAGGTTTCCATTGTAATATTTGATGACTAACTTTATCAAACATCCCTCAAAGCCCTAAGTGGGTGTCGTAATCTTTATCTCCGAGTGCAGTGCTTCTTTTCATTTATCTTTAGCTAGTGTCAACTTTGTGACCGATGATTGTCTTCACACTTCCACTAATCCGTATGTTACTCACAATCATAATGCTCTGTATCTCACTGCATCAATTACTTTAAACCAAACCACAAGAAGGCTAATCGTTGTGGCTGTTCGCGGGATTCATGGGAGCTTTGATTAAGTGGATGATAAATACTATTGTCCTATAGTACAAATCAAAATATCATGCTCTTTAATTCAACTCAAATATACCTGATATGGGGTGATTCTGCCATGTAGCTGATCCTCAGATTTGTTCTTTTCTTCCAATTTGTAGTATGTAACCATGTTGACGAGAATAAAGTCCGGCAATTCTTTTCGATCGTGTCCACATACATCTTAACCTGGTTGTATCTGATTTACTCTAACTAGGTTACGAATGCTATGTCTCACTCTCTTTGTTCTCAGCATACAAGGAATCGTGGTTTCATACATGGTTTTAGTCTTTATAGAATCCCAACTTACTGAGTTTGTGTTTCATAACCGAAGAAATAACAGCAGTAATACAACACCAGTCATGTCTCATATATTTATGGTTAGTAATAATCGGTAATTGAAGCTAAGCTTCAACAAGTCGAAATCAACAATCAACGTCATGGATTCAAAAAGAAAGTATGTATCGACAGAAGCAGTTGTGTATCAACTGACTATGTTCATAACTGTTCGTAACCAGTCCTAACCATCTACATCTTTGTTCAAAAAATCTTTGCATTACACTTTCGCGGTAAAATGGTGATCCTTTGCTTAATCAGAAATTATCTGGATACAGTGTAGTGATGCATTGACTGAGCGAAAACTACTTGTTTCTTTAGTTCAATTAAACGCAAACCTACCTCGTCAGTAACATTATTCGGACGTCACTCGAGTTAAGCCAACACGTGATTTGTCTTGACTGATTGCTAATGCAATATGAATTGAAGATTTGTCACAAATTCTTTGTGTATAGATCGAATTCAATAGTTAAGTCTTTTTTTGACAGACGATAATCACACGACCATGCCCTACCCATCCGTAGATCTGTTTCAATATCGGTTTGTGGTCTATGATTGCCTAGCTTACGGCAAGCAAATGCAGAGGATTGTAGAGCACCTATTTATCTTCGGTTATTCTTCGCAATTGGATTGATTAGTTCATTTTTATAAACATTGATCTTAATCGTTAATCAAAGCAGATAATCTTTCGGAATGAATATCATGGAAAGATTAGTCTTGCTTTGAAATTTTTCATCAAATGATTACAAGATGCAAACGTGCTATTTTATTTTAGTTTTCTAACAGCGTACATGGTATTCAAAAAATGTTCGAAAGTTCCGCATACTCAGTTTCTTTTGGAACTGAAATTATGCGGATAATTTTTTCTGATTCATCGGAACCCATCGAGAAATTGTTGAGCAAATAGCTGCTGCAGATTATCTAGATGGTTCACTTAAAAACGCACTTAAATATTTTAATTGATTTATCAGCTGTTGTCAACCCATTCACGGTTCATTTGGAAACTCTTTCATCTTTTAAATATATGAAAATATTTGACAGGCGATAGGTCTTTGGCGTCATAAACGTCTTACATAGCAAAATTCAAAAAACACCAAGGTGCACTTCTTGTTTCTGAATATTTCTGCTAAGGTAAAAGGAGCAGGACAACCACCTTTGTACGCCCCTTTGGTAGTTGACAGACTGAAAACATCGCTTTCTTTACAAATTTGAATAGATAAATCATAAACCTCACATAATGTATCCAGAATTATTTTGTTTCATGTGTACGCATGCATATTGCAGTCAATGTGATTTCTACAGTCTGCAGAATGACGAAGTTGAAACGAATGAGAAATTGCTTATAAGAGCGCGTGACACAAAAGCCAATGGAAGGAGTCACGGTCACCAAGGCTAGGTTCACGGGACAAGATATAACCACTGTTTGTTTAGATGAATGGATAGATAGATCGATACTTTGAGTGCGACACTGCAATGAGTTTGATGTTTCGGATTATCTGAAATGAATTTAACGGAACATACTGATTCTTTTTGTGCAACTGTTGCGCGATCAGTTAATGAGGAAACAGTCGCAAATATACCACTCATCGTCACATTTAGATAGGTTTATTGACGAAATTGCTTTTCAGTCTTACTTATATGGCTGAGATGCCACAACTAAGTTGGTCGATACAGTTGCATTCAGTAAACATGGCAAGGGTTCTCCTCCAGATCCGGCTTGCATCAGAATGGTAATGAAAGCAAGCACCTAGTTGGTTGTCTAGTACTCATATTCAACAATAAAACTCCAGTACTGGATTGTGCAAAGATCAGACGGGTAGTTATGCCTTGTAGCGGAGACAATAGGACGTGCACACTATACACATCCGTTGGCGAACGTGAATTTGGAACCCACAGTACCTATTTGTCTCTCGTATGGGTTCACCTGAAAAATCTCCGATTCTATCAATAAACGGAATTTACTAATTAATATCACGGCCTCTATATAAAATTTGTAATTCGGCTTTCATATTCGAGTTGATGAATGAACTTCCCCAAATAAGTTTCCGTTGCCTGAATGTCTAGTAAATGCCGAATGTAACCGAATATCTGTTATACTGTACCCTTTTCCAGAGCTTCTTTTCATTATGTAAGGAGTGTTCTGAGCATATTTCTAATATTCCATAAAATAGTTTGCGAACAAGATGAGTCTTATATCGAATTTGGAACAAGCGTTTTAAAACGCAACCATTGTGTAAACCCCACATTCTTCCGGAATCGATCCGTTTGATTGGCAAGTAAATTCCATCAATCGAAACAACGTTAATGGTTTGTCGCGTGAGCTTTATTTTGGTGTTTGACTGTCATATATGTTTGTGAGTCTAGAAAAGTGCGTTAACGTAGTTCATGTGATGACGTCGATATCCCGTTAAAATATATTGATTTTGCAACAGGACAACTTAAAACGATGATAGAACAACTTGAATAAGAACTTAATAATCACACCGGGATAACATGGTTTTTAAAATATCTATAAAACCACAAACATAACCCATTTGTGCAATGCAGTGAAACGGAAAACGGTTAATTCATATTCTAATTTCTGTGGGGACTAATGCTATGTATTCCTATATTACAACGTAAGAATTAAAGCAGAGTCAAGTATTGCAACATATTTTCAATCACGTGAGCCAAACAATCCAGGAATAAATATGAAGAAGCACTCCACAAAACAGGTACATTTTATTTGACGCATATTACCATACTTGAAACTGTTTTTGAACATACTAATGCATAGTTCACCAATGGATACATGAAATCTCAGATAATTCACCGTCACATTAATCTATCACAGGCATTATCCTGTCAGTCCTGGGACTGGCCCTATTTTCTGCTAAATTGTAGCCGCATAACCGTTGCAATATCTCCGTTACTTTTTCACATCACAATATTGTTAACCACGAACCAACGAGGGTGTGGATAATACGGGATGAGGGGAGACGGGATAGAGCGAGAAATAAAACTGACATGCAGATCCTCCGTAAGGCGAAAGAAGCAAATGCCACACACCCAAACGGTTCCGTGAGATGCAAACGCTCACACATGCACTCAAATATTACTGGGTTGCCAAGACATGCACTCTCACAAACAACTGAAATTTCTCAGTCATTCTTTCCCTTCGAGTAGTACTTCAGACAAGTGTCTTCACTAGATGTCAACAAATTATTGAGGTAGTATGGACACCGATGGAAGCATCAGGGGGGAAGGAAAGTGGCTCTACGTAGATAATCTACGTCAGAAATGCACTTAGCTGTCGTTCCCACCCGAAAAGTCTGTTCACCGATTGGCAATTTATCGGAACTTCCGAATTCAATTAAAAGAAGAGAATTCATACGAGCTGATGTGATTTTCTTCTATGAGACGTGGCTTCTCTTGGACATTACCATTAAACCTATCAACTATGGAGATTGTCCGTAGAATTAGGTAGATTAGCCCATTAAGGATCGGATACATGAGGAGGAGGAGAAATAATGACTTACAACCACTATCACTGGAGCCTGTTTGTCAAGATATTATTTATTTTGTCGACGGCTGTCTCGTGAGTGCTTCTGCTCTCAAATCTAAGCCGAATTTCCTGGGTCAATACCGACTCACTTTTCTCGGTAAAGTTCACATTTTACCGTTATGTCAGTCTAATGACTGTGCTTTGTTTGGAGAAATATATAATCAATTCCGGACAAATTTCCCCAAAGCTTTTGCATTTACTAAACATCGCAGACGTCTCTACCAAAGTTAACGCTCAGTCAGATTTACATTTGTAACTAATCCCAATAGGGTTCTTTTTTCCTCCTAGTCACTTATTGGTTCTTCTGATCAGGGCACAGTTAATATTTTCTCAACTGCATGAAATAATTCCAACCTCACGAACTTTACCGAGGATAGCGATTCTAGGATAATTATTTAAGTTACACCCTGAAAACGAGACTACTGAGACTTAGACACGTGTTTGTAGAAACCGAGCTTTCCTTTTCTCGCCCATTTGATCTGTCAATCATTTGTTGCCATCTTACTGATGATCTAATCGTTTGTTGTAATGCATCTTTTCCCAGGCGGAGCTCTTTTATGTTAGCGTAAACCACCGTTCTTCCTCTGTTCTTAAACAACAATCATCGAATTGAACGCTATGGTAAATCTTACTCGTTCAAACAAAAAGAATGCACTTGATCCTCATCAGCCGATAATGTTGAAATATAACGTGCCATAAAAGTAACTTCCGCGTTTTCGGATTTATTCAACAAACGTTTATCTAAAAAAACTACAAATAACACGTAAGTAAACTCGAAATTGTTGAAACACACATATTGATTAGGCGGAATCCAGTTGTGTTCTTGTTTCTAATGTTAAAACGGTGTGGTGTATTGACTCAAGCTTAGTTAACTTGTCTTCAGAGGAAAGCTGTTCACAAGATTGATGGTTGTTAGCAAATCAAACGAGTCAGTTTGCCGAAAAACAGCTTGCAAAGCCTTCACTATGAATATGCTTCCACGATATCTACATAGACAACGGTAAGCTTACTTAGTCAGTAAAACCCCGTAAAAGGTAAAAGAAAGATCTGGTAGAACAGGAGGCTTGGAGTGGATTTTACGAGTTTTAGACTGTACCCCTTTGAAGTTTTTGGGTCGATAACTAACTACCCATCTTAGTAAATTTGAACAATCAATGTTAGTCAATCCAGATGTGACACAGTGTTGTCACATAACATCCATGCGAGATGTTCAGAGTTGAAATCACAGATGTCTATGAATATACATTACTGTAGATGTCTAACCACAGCAATACCGTAGACTTCAGTACCTCCACAGTGTATGGTTGACTATCCTGAACTGAGGATTACGTTCAAAGATGGAATCTGAAATCCAACACAACCGAAATTCATGACACTTTCTCCACACCGCCACCCATGGGTAATTTTTAATCAACTAGGTAAGTTCATCTGTAGCATTACGCAGATTTGTGATGTGGATTAGTTCAGCAATACTGGATGAGATTGTACCAAGTGTTCAACGTGGAGCACCGAGGCCGATACTGAATAGTCACCGCCCCCCCCCCCCCCCCCTGGCGGGCAAGTGTGCTGATTGGAAGACGAGTGCAACCGGATCACGGGGGAGAAAAGATTTGGCAAAGTTGAGATGTTTATTGTTCAAATGGTTGCAAATTTTTACGTCCTTGACATTTAGATTGGGTTACATTGATAGAGTTGAATTATTCAAATGTGAAGCAAATAACCGCAAAGAATGCGACCGTATGTGATCTAAGTGAAGTAATTGCTGTGGACAGTGGTGCTCTTTTGTTTGACTACAATTTTTCCTTTTTACGATCCACTTTTGTGGCAGATACCACTCTATAGTTTAGGAAACTGCACTGTTACGGATGAATATCTCGGTGGAAGATAAAGAACCGGTTATCCAGAAGCTTAATTTTTGATTCTGAAAGGTAGACTATGTATTTCTGTCAGTTCTGCTTCCTACTAAATGAAAATAACTACCACACAATTGACTTTGGTAATTTAGCAGTCGTATCCGATTATGGGCGGATTTTTACTCTTTTTTATCAATAAGTTCACTCAAACCTAATCCAAACTGATCACATACAGTTCGTTTCAACTTCCATGCGTCCCGTACTCATTCGGCAATCCGTTTTTTACATTTCAAAATCAACTTCAACTGTTCTGCAGACAAGCAAACTCGCGCAGCACATCTCCTTCGGAAGGTCAACTGACCGCTGTGTGAGTCTGTGTGGTCTTGGGGAAGAGAGTGAATTGGTCATGTTTTGTTGCTGACGAGAAATTTATTACTCATTCGCGTGTTTTTAAAAAGCTAAGTGATGGAAAAGAATTCCATTCCAGAAGGAACGACTACAATTATCGCAGGTGCGAATAAATGTGTGTATGTGTGTGTGGTATCCAATGATTTTCGTACTCCAGTTTCAACGGCTTTGAGAATCATTTGTCGACACTAATTCGGTGATAAACTGCGGATAATTGAAATCCTCGATTAGACTGATTAATTCAATCCCATCTGAGTGATTTTCGGTGAAGAATTAAAACGCGCTCATGAAATTTGCAATAACTTCGTAATGCCTAAATGGAATAAAAGAAACAAACGGGCTTTCCTGGTGATCATTTTACTGAACTCCAAGTACCGTTAATTATGCACTATTTGTTTGTTTTCTCAAAACATTACACAAACTTCCTGCTCTGTTTCAATTAATTTTCACGAAAAGGAACTATGTGGTAGTAATAAACATTTCACCTGTAATTTTCGTTGATGGATTGCCTGTGTGAGGATGAAAGGATAATTGAAGCCACCGATACATCTCAATGGTGACTAATTCAATAAAAACGATCTTCCCGCGTCTATCTCCGCCCCAACTGATCAAATAAACTGAAGCCAGTGAATCAAACTGTGTTCACAAGAGTACCAGTGGGTTACGTACTTATAAGGTTTGCGGATTCTACAACTTGTCATTTATTATACATTCAGGTTAAAAACATCCAACATCCAAATTGACTGTTTCCAAATAAATTTGCTTTGAAAACTCGACACAAGAATAATGACATCTTTTATCCTCAGTTAATTGATGCATAAAACATGTTTAAACACCAATTAGAAAGAAGATAGCAGTTAATCGAAGTTGCACAATCATTGTGCAGAAATTCTAGGGTGATGGTGGATAGATTCCAACTCACGAAAGACGAAATGGGGGACTAAAACTCTGTACCAGTCGAAAACCGCCGGTGCTTTAAATTAGCATATGTCGAACCTGACACCGACACATGACTTAAAACACGTCACATATACTAACTGACTTAATAAACTGGTATATGAAAAAACCACTGACATCATGTTCGGTTATCAGGCCCCACAGTTTCAACTGGCCAAACTTTTTCCGCCTAAATCAGTGTCCTAAACTGATGGACATTGAACACAAAGGGCTTCTAACCAAGCGCTTGAAATCCATCAACGTTTATACTAGCTCATCCGAGTGTAAAGAAAACAAATATATCATTGCACCACCCGTTCATTTCCAATCCGTCTCAAGAGGTAATCCTTCCCTATCAAGCTACAACTACTCGTTGCTCTCTTTTATGATTTCTGTTCAACCGGAACTTTTTCGCAGAGAACAGCAACAGTTGGAGCCGAATTGACTAGCGGCTACAGAACACCAAAATTCCCGTGGATGGCCTCGCGTATGAGCGATTCTGGCAAGTAAGATATTTCTCGGAGATTAATAATATTCGCGGTTAATAGTTTTATTTTGCTTTTTGCTTTCTTTAAAATAATATGCAATTAACTTTCATAAAAGGGACTGTAGCCGACCTGTCTCTGACTAGGCACAAATAGAAGGGGAAAAGTAAGATGTCAAAGCTAGAATTTGAATTCGAAATATCTAAGACTGTGTCCGTCCCTGGATTGGTAAAAAATGTTCTGTTGGAAGGACTAGAGACTCTCACATAGAGTATGTTCCTGCTGTTTGATCCTGCATTACAATATTCAAAACACAAAAAAAGGATTAAGTTTTCTCCTTTAGGTTTTTTGAGCTTTCATAAAAAATTGAGGTATATCCGACGGTGTTCTTTTCTAAATGAATTACATCATTCCGGGAATAGATTAGGACGCAAGAAAACAGAGTGATGGTAGTATCGATATCGGTATTAAAGGGATTCTGTGCAAGATATCTACTTTTTCTAATTACTTGGAGTGGAATCCTATGTCTACCTGTGATTCAAGAATTGGAGAATATTAGATGAGTACTGAAGTCCCATAGGAGACGTTAGAAGGAATGAAGATGGATTTTTATTGATTCAGTTTACCACAATTATCTTAGTATTTTTTTGTTTTCTTTAAATGTGTAATCATTATGCAAACTCACAATGTGTCACATTCCGGTCAATCATTTCTGGTTACCGTTGACATCTACTTCAGTCAGATAGACTTTGATATTCTCCATCATTTTGTTTGTTCAGACCGGAGGAAGAGGATTATATCTGAAGCATGAAATGTGTCTCCAGATACAAAGTGCATCATTAATGTTTAATGAGAGGAACAGAGAATGCTGAGGTTGGGAATCAAGTTGCTTAGTACTAACTGTCCTTCCCTAGTTTCCTAGGCCCTCCGTTTTACGTTGATCCTTTGGAGAGGATGGGGAGGGTGTTTGTACGGTGACTGATCAGTAATAGCAGAAAGGAGATGGGTTTTTATACTGTTTCCGGCCTACTCAGCTCCATACGAACAATGATATTCTAAAACGATTAAACCGCACATGTGATCTGGCAAAGAAATAAAGTCCTTCATCACTTGGAGGTCGTTAACAAACGTGAATACGGGTACATATGTTTTGCTGCATTTGACTACAGATAAATTTATTTGCTTCTCGGTCAGAGGAAGAGCAAACAAACAAACAAGTAGAAACTTTGATTGACTTGATTTTGTCGACAGAGGGAGAGAGAGAAAAAAACTATAAAATTATTTTATCCGTCAGTGCACTTCCTGTTGGCATTGTTGTTCCCAGTCGGACGCACTGCACCATCCCTCCACGTCCTACTCTTGCATGCCACTTTCAATTGCCCAAGTTTGGCAAGGCTTAACTAGGTCAGTCCGGTCCGTTTTCGGAACGGTTCTGACTGGACTGACGGAATGTTGGTGGCCCTGGTGAGCGATGTAACAACCGTCGGATGCGCTGCACTATCTGTTGTGTTTCGATTCTGTTCATCAACTCGCCTCAATAACTCAGCCCCACCCCCCACCCCCACTTGTAAGCAACACTTCCTGCAAAAGACACAAAACTGGTTGTGTTCGTTTCTACGGCATTTTGGCCAATTCTATATCGCACATATTCCCACGGGATTGGTCCGAATGGATGTTTGATTGCACCGGAGAAGGCGCATATGTGCGTGCGTGCGTGTGTGCTTGCGTACGTGCGTGCATGCGTGCGTTCGCATGTGTGTGCGTAAATGTCACAATGTGTATGTGAGGGTAGGTGGGCGGATGGATGGATGGATGGATGGATGAGTGAACGATTGAGTGCTCATTTGCACAAACTGTTTCACTTTGAATTCCATCAGGCCCGCAGTACTGCACATCAGTTCAGGTAGGCACATACACTCACACACACACACATACACACAAACGACAATCTATATACGTAGATGGTTGCCATTGCCCACGCACCATCCACCCAATTTCCAATCCGGTTTCCATCCCCCACCTGTTCCTTGCTCCACACTCATCGAAGCACATGCAATTACCTTGGAACCGAACGTTTACCGAGCAGACTAGGGCAGCCTAATTTCCCTTCTCCAAACCCACCCCCATCCATGCATCGCAATTCACCCACCCCTAAACTCGTCCTATCTGATCCAGGTGATTCGCTATCCCCGCTACACCTCGATTTTCTAG
>UZAN01040347.1:24168-38175 GCA_900618425.1 Echinostoma caproni | reverse complement strand
TGCTGTCCATGCTGGACAACTGGGTCGAGACATTCAGAATCCATTACGTAACGCGTGATCACATTTGTCACTGAATATGTAAATTAAAATCAACTTATGCGTTAATGAATTTATTAGACGACCGTGAGTAGTCCTATTGTTCAAACAGATATTGAAGTGAAGCTCTGTGAAGTTTATAGTTGAGACAGTCGATAGACAAATTACCGAAGAACTCGATGTCACAATCTCATCATATTGGTCAGATAGTGATAATACTATCAGTTGACAAAGGATTGAAAATCGGTTCTCGTAGCTCGGGTGAACTGAATTCTATTTCGCCTGTTCGCCGAGTTTGGCAATTGGTTTGCAAACGTTTCATCACCAGCCGAGTTGACATCATCAGTGCTTGTGAGGTGGCAGTCTTTTGCTTGTGTCCGTTCGTTCATATATGTGTTCTTCTCCACCGACCATTGTTGTCCCTTGTTCTCATTGNAACTGGAGCGTGGGGGCGAGGTTGGTAGGTGAGGTGGTTGTCCATCCGTCCTCATTGCGGTTTTGGCCCGTTCTCAGGTCACGCCGTAACCGTTTTTTGTTGTGTCAGTTAATCCTTGAAATGCATTGGCGTGTACACGAGATCCAGTTCAATGTGCCTGTTGATTGAGTTTTTGAGGAGTGCCAAGCTTCGAGAAATTCTCTGGTGTGTTTTTACCGGGCTTGGTCGATACCATTATTACTACTTCCACCACAGAGTCTCGCGTAAGATTCCACGAGGTGAGATACTTCGTGTCAAAATGGGCTAATCAAGGTGCGGTAGGAGAACTTGAATTTGTGGATAGTACAAGGCATATGGAACAAATCTCAAAAGATGGGACAATCCGGTAGAAACTGTGCCGTGGAAAACCGTCGAACTACTTCGGGAATCGACCAGACAAACAAAAGACCGGGGACAAATAAAAACAACAATGACTGTCAAAACCTCTGAACAAGTGAAAATTAGTTATTAGCGGTCAAGCATGATCGAGCAATCTAAGGTGAAGAACATTTAGGAGGATAATGACGCGTTTTGTCATATATGTGCGTGCGTGTGTGCGTGCCTGCGTGCGTGCGTGGGTGTGGGTGTAGGTGGGTGGAATAGTGGTGGTAGTGCATCGATCCAATGAAGTAAATCATGGAACTAATTCAACTACACCGAGACACGAGTGCTAAATCAGATCTGGTTATTGGAAGAATAAAAACAACCTTACTGTGTTATTGAAACAAGTTGGGGTTTCCTCTGTTAATTCTCACATTTGTCTGTTCTAAGCTGACTCCAGCTTGTCGGAAGGTAATTGCTGCGTTACCTACCACACCAAATCCCGTTCGCTTGACATTTGTTTCTCCTACCTAGATCATACGAACCCTGGTCCAAGCTCGTGGGCTACCTCGAATTGACCGGTATCCATTCTATATTCGAGGCTTCACCCAATGCAACGTCCACGCGTCTCTTTGTTTACCCCCATAACCGTCCTCAGCTAACATTCACTCGTAGCTTCAATGACGTGCGATCACTTGTGAACTTTTGTCTGTCTGCCTTTCGGGCCCATTGCTCTCTGTCGTACGTGATACGCTTACTCCTCTCTCTCATTTGCAGTGCGATCAGCTGTAAGTCGTTTTTCGCGTCCACCGCTTCCTCTCGCAACGACCGGTTAAGTGTTCACTGTTGAACAGGCATTCATAGGTGAGATTACGTGTGCATTGCTCACCCTTAGTTTCCTGTTCACCTATTTGTGAACTGTTCCCGTTTCGTGTCCCGTGCAAGTGACTGTCCGAATGCCAACCTTGGATCTTAGCTTTTAATGTTCACGTTTGTGGGTTAGACTATTCCGTTGAGAATTTTACCGCGATTCGTCTTTCACAGAACAAATAAAACTGACCTAGTGGCACCTCATTGTCAGGCTTCATTTACTTGAACTCTAAGGAAGCATGGTTTTAACTATACAGCAGGACTGGAAAGGGTTTGAAATTCTCGGCTAAATGCTTTAGCAAAATACATGTTTTTATTCCTTTTCACTTCTTTCCCGTTCTCTCGCGGTCGTATCGCATAGTCCTGTAGTGAGAATGACTAAAATTTTCGAACATAATCTCATTCACCAAAACAAAGCCTCACAAAGGTTGCATAGCGCATGAGAAACCGTTTGCTAAACGAATAGACGATGATCAGGACAACTTCAAGCTTTTTAACGAGTACAATGAGTCCCAACCACAGCACGGTCTGAAACTGATTGATGCACTTTTGTTCAAATAAAAGATTGTTTTAATATCCTCCTGAGTACAAGTAGCTCCAAGTAAAACAGACAATTATGAACGAGTACATTATCCATGCACGATTAGATTCAAGAAGCCCCAGCTCAATTCGACAATTTACCATTTATTTGCTGTGGTCAACTTTAAGTTATAGCAAATCTCACGTCAAACCTGAAAGTTAGTGGCACCATAGATAAACTTTTGAAAATAAATTCTACCTACTTTCAGTCACGGACTACCAATGAGTTATGTTGCTGGAATCACTTGTTGCACCTGTAAACTGGAATGACTTATGTTACTGATACATTTCATGGCATGGTTTCTTCAAGCTCACCTTGTACAATACAGGTATTAGTTCATTAAAAGAGTGGAGTTCCACTGAAGCCCGCTTGGCACATGCTCAGCCCATCGTATCAATAAAATGTCCAAAAAATCAGTGAATCTTTTTTACCCCGTCCTAAAACGAATCAAAGCGAGACTCCATGGGACTTGCAACCCATGTTAGACAGTTTTTGTTCATTAAATGAACAGGAATCAGTCTTTACCCGTGTGCGCCTTCGATGTGCGGTTGATTATCTTTTTGGTTTTATTCTACTTGCAACATTTCGATGCGAACTCTCATGAAACTACTTATTGCATTTATTGAGTATGATTCGTCTTCAATTTGAGCCTTGAAGACAAATAGGTTGCACGTATTGCTATGATTAACTTTAAGGATCCACACTGACATAAATTTGGTTGAGAACAAGTGAAAGTAACTTAACCGGTCAAATCACTCAGTTTCCCTTGTACCAATGTGACGCTGATGAAATTCGACTTGTTCCAAGGATGATTATTTTATCCAGTTTCCCAATAGCCTCAGTTCTATCCAACCTAATTTATTTATATCTTGTGAAAAGAATTTGACAACAGTTTACCGTTTTCAAACGGCAAACTACCACGGGACGTTCAATGAAAAACTAAATGAAGCAACCATTGGGTGCATTTTTAGTTTTACACTGATATCCCACATGCGTGGGATAACACAGGACCCGCAAAGTTTGTACTTCCGATCGATTACAGATTGAAGAACACTGTATTAGGAAGACAACTTTCGGATGATTATCCCAACAGTATCACCGGACACTATCACAAACCTTGGCAAAGAAAGAGGTTCATAATGTAGACGGCACAGAAACAAGCTATTCTCTTTCAAGAGCACCAAATTTCTACTCATATCCTTCGTATTTTAAATTTTGATCTGTGCCGAATAGATATTACAGCCCAACTGTACTACGTGCAAACCATTAACTGTTCAAAATTTCCTGTCCACTCTGGCGTTCTTTTTCATCCAGATTCCTAATTACAGTTCAGTTGCGGTTTCGATGACAAGGAACTAGGTAGGGAATAATGGTAATTGACTCAAAAGGTAGACGAACACGTCCAAAAGTGTCTCTAATCGCTGACCTCTAATCAGATAATATAGGACTAAAAGGAACGACAAGCCTGGTCAAGGAGTTGACCGCATTGGAGCAAGTAGATTGCCCTCCAAAATAATCAATAAACACACAGGAACTACTATATTGCAAGGAGAAAAGCACGGTGACGGTGACGGTTAACTACCACTTGTCTTCTTCAACACACTCTAATCACTGTGGATGCAAGAATGGGACAAAAATAGATGATGGCTCTGCTATTGCGAACAACGAACATAACGAACGAACATAATAAATTAATGTGTTTACTTCCTCTTTAATCTATTTAGCATAAAAATCTGTGGTCGACTTTCGGGAATGGAGCCACGACCATGCATAGGCTGTCTGGTGGAGCACAGAAGTCGAGTGGAGGGGGAGAGATAGGCAATGGTGATGGTATATGGACTCAGGGCTTCCAGGTTACTATTTTGATTAACTTATCCGCTTGACCGCTGCCGCCCACAGATAAATGAAATATTACGGCAAAAATCGATCTGATATTACTTAAGAATTCGCCAATCATTCTTACTCTAGTAACTAGGAAATTTGTTGTTATCTACACCTATCACAATTCAAGTAGTCTGAATATCATTGCACGATGTCCGATCGTCGTTTCAAATTTTCTCGGTGTAATTTCAAGTTGTTTGTGGGTATTCTCTTATTCCTAGATGACTATTCAATACCTGATATTGTCTTGACTAAACACCCCGTAGAAAAAGACTTCGAAGTTTCACTCTGAAATGCAAAAGATAGAGAGAGTTGCACACTGCAGTGCATTTTGTTAGACTGAATCGCTGCATATATATCCCCAGTAAAATTTCAAACTTATCGGTTTGCGTGTGCGAATGCACTTCTCCATTTATTGATTGGATTAACCTTTTTCGCTGTATGGCAGCCAGGAGTTTCTTTCGATCTTTACAGCTTGATGCATTTTCATCACATGAGGAAGCTGGAGTATACCTCAAAGCATTTTTTTAGTCGATCGTTTTGAAAGTTCCACCAAATTTGTTGCCTTCCAATTTCAATCCGGCAAATTCATTTTAATTAATAAATTTAACTTGAGTGAAATAATGCACAAGTGCTAGGGGAATCCCTCCTGGGACTTTCTCGAATCCCATACAGGTTTGAAATCTTGGTCTTTCTGGATGCTGTTCTATTAGCTTTATTAAGTAGAATACAAATTGGGTATATTTTTAATCCATAAACATTATCATCCACGTCTAAAACATCATATGACGTTTTATGTCTAGTTAAAGCTGGCTTCATCCATCCAAAAAGGCGTATTTTGATCGTTTTTGACGATGCACCGGTGGGAAAAACATGTGCATATTACGAGGTGATAAAATAAATGCTTGCTAATTAAAGAAAACAACACAGACCCGACAGGTAGTTTATCCAATTCAAAATGATAGAGGTCCGATCTACTGAGACAGGCATACAATAAGAGATGAGTGACTCCTTTGTCGGCAAGTGCAACGAGGAGCCTGAATTTGGTACGCCTATGGGGACGAGATTTGTATTTCTTAACATGGGAACAAAGAAACTGCTCGTCCTTAGAGAACGGATGGATAGCGAATGGACCCCAAGTGTCCGTAATCAAATCAAGCAAGATAATCATGGGAATATTAGTGCAATGATGCAGACGTTTCAAAGGGTTTGGAATTGGGGATCGTCTCACAGTTTAAAACCAATAAAAAATAACGTGTATTAGTGTGGCCAATGTGGAAGAATTCAAACCATATTAAATTCAGGAATTTTACTGAGGGCAAGGTAAGCAAGTTGGCCATGAAAAACAGTCTTTGAACGCTTGAATCAAAAAATATTTTGTGACGCTGAAGTATTTTACGGAATCAACCTACGGTGTGAAATCATTATGTGCAGCGACTTCCAGCATATTATTAATTAGGTCTGATAGAGCCAATTTTCAAGTTAAAGGGAACATCATCGAAGCCATCAACCTTGGTCATTAGGTATCAGATATGGACCAACGTAATAATTGTTTAGGCAGTGTTGAATTCGAAGTTAAGTTTCCATACCAGTCGGAGGCCACTTAGTTGGCAGGTCATCAGTGGAATTTCACGCAAAATGTTGGGAGAGATAAGAATGTCATTTATGTACGTGGAATATCCCTGGGATTATCGTCTAACGAGGGGGAAGTTTTATCGCTACAAAAAGGGAATAGTGTGTGGGAAAGCATTCAACACATCAAGTCCTCGGATCACATGCAGAAGGACGTTAAATAAGAATAACGCGGTCACGTGACCCAAAAGCATTACTCTAAGCATTTGTTCTAGAGGGGGAAAATGAACCGTTTATCTAATGAGGGATTTGCAGAACAAACAACGTGGGCACATACATCAACAGTGAATAGTGAAGATTTATGGGCAAATATTTTGAACTTGAATCGACAGACTTCAGTTTGGGAATCAAAAGCCTGAGCCACAAGGTAAATAGTCAACACCAGAGTGAATGATTGTATCGGTTTGGAATGATCCTGGGCCAGACCAGCAGACCAACGCGGAGTTTTGTATGCAATCAATAATGTAGGAAGTTTATAGGCAGGGTGCGGTGCCGATAAATTTCGACTGGACTCATCCAAGCATAGGTCTGAAAACATAAATATTGCGATAAGTTTAAAAAGGCCGGTACTTCACAATATAAATGAGAATTCTTCATTACAAACAATATTTTCGCATATACACATTGATGTAAGTATGCCATTGTAAAAATATTGCTTATAATGCAGTCGTGATATTCAATAAAAATCACTTAGACCTAATACTTTTACCACCCTTAAAGGTTATAGTTTATCAAAATTAGGACTGTGTTGCATTTAATTCTTTCAGTCATTTTATCACGAACAATGTATGTTTTTAAATATTTTCAAATACCCTGCATTAGAACATCCATCAAATTTCTATGAAGAGACACACACATATTTGGACCGCGAGCTATTACCATCAGTTTAAAATCTGGGAAAATTGTTACCACACACGGTTGCTCATCCTCGCTAAATAGGCTGCTACTAGTTTTCGCTAAAATCAGCACAACCAGAAGATCAGGGGGTATCTTTCAAAACAGTCCCAAAGTATGCATAATTGTTGTTTTTCGGTGGAAATGATTTACAATCTGGTGTCGAGAAACATTCATCAAGGCACAGTTATAAAAATGAGCGTGGTATCCCGCAACAGACAACGTTCAGTTCGCCCGGAGCCCGAGAAATCAATGTTTGTTGACCTGAAATTCGTTAGTGGTTCGATCGGTACTACTTACTACTTTTTTGATCCGTTACCAAATTGGTCTATTAGTATGATGAACAGCACTCTAGCCGAATGATAAAGCACGCAACGTTTCCCATATATCTTTCTAGTCATCTTCAGTCATGTTGTAAATTGCTCTTTTAATGGAAACCCGTTATACTGTCCCCGCATGCCTTCCCATCAACCCATGGGGATGTGAAAATACCCACGTCTTAGCCACCTAATCTGGTTGTACAGCTTCCCCCCCCCCCATGTATCCACATGTATTCGAAATGCCCTCGAATGATAAATGTTTCTGTTCATGCCCGTGCCCGCGCATGAAGAGTTATTGTACAAGCAGGCTGTCGGTTAGCGGATCCTCGTCCACAAAGGGCTTTCAATCGCCAAATCCACTCACAATGTTACCAGTTCAGTTCGGGCTGAATAGAAATTGGTGTTTGAAGGAAGGAGAAAACCGCACTTGGTAGATGTTATGTGAACTAAGCTTTGCGATTCTCGTTCTGTGATTCTGTTTGCCTGACACACAAGTTCATGAGTGTGTGCGCGTGTGTGTGTCTGTGTTTGTGTGTGACTCTACGCGTTGGTGGGTGGGCGCCATCGCGTGAAAGCTTTTTGTACGGGAGAAAGCATGCAATTTTTATCCCGATGAATTTGTAATGACATGTTTCATCAAAATGCTTCATTTCTACTCTTTATGTTGGCTCCTGTCAACGCGAACTCTTCTCCCGGTTAAAGGGGTGAATTTTGCGATAAATTGTGGAATGGAACGCTTTCTTTCCCTGGTATTTCTTGCGGTTATTTTTTCTTGTCATAAGCTAAAAGCCATTTTGCTGTCTGAACAGTCAGCAATTCAATATCTATGCAGATAAAAGGATCCAGTGAAAGATAAAGAAAACTAAAATGGACGAAGAGGCTAAATTTTACCAGCCCTATGATCCACTTCAATCACTTTTATTCCATGCAACCGGGTCTTCATTTTCGTGGTTGTTATTTCCTGTTTTGTCAGGGTGTTTTTAATTATTGACATAGTTTGAAATTGTGAACGGAACGCATTATATTACTTAGAAGACGCGTTCTGGATGAAAATAGGTTTCCACCGGTTTCATTTTCAAACCATTACATTATGTGGGTAAAGTCATCGGGACTAGCATTATTTGGGCTTCTTTTTGCACATACTATCAATGAGATGAACATATCTGGTGAGATATGCCCCTGAACTTTTAGAGTTCACATCAGAATAAATCAATGAGTGGAGGAAAATACTCATTTTTGTGTTTCGTTTAACCATCAGTTCTCTCAAACAAGGCTGCTTTCACTAGCGCATACACCCTCTTTTAGGTACTACATTTGCGTGCAGCAATACATCGCCCAAAAGCATATCATCTATCAGCTCTTTTCCTGAGATCAAAAAGCTTAAAGTTTTCAACAGAGCTAGAAAAACAGCTACCGCATCAAATTAGCGTTGATGATGTTAGTTATTTAGATGGTTAAGGGCCCTGCTGAATTGCTGCAACTTGATCCATTCTTTTTCCACCAAACTCCGTGATCAGGTTTTGCTTTCGTACAGTTAGTTTCTCTTTTTCTCCCACTAATGTTCCCTCTCACTCACTTTTCCTGAAAGAACTCCAATCAAATCTTACTGTATCCTCAATGAAAAAGTTGAGGTCGGAATTCACATTTGACTCATTGTTACCCGGGAGTATTTGTGTGGTACAATTGTCGTTGATTTTCGCTGACCGTTCCTCAAACTGAATCTTTACACCCAATCCTCAGCTTATACAATCAGCCACAGAGGGCTGTATAGACTCAACTGACACCCTGACCAGAGAGGGCTCATCAGTAGTGCGCGTCCCTTGTATTTTTATGTGACTATCAGCCCCAAAAGTGATTCAGTCTGATCCTCTGTAATTAAAAAACAATCAACCGACAAGTACGTGAGCATGGATTTTTCTAGAGTCACGCAAAAGACAGCGTGGTAATACCGTGTGTCAGACGGGATATGCGTCTGGACAATAGCATGCATGCGTTGCTCATTTGTGACAACTATGTGGTTGTCTTCACCTCTGCTCTTATTCTGTTTCACATTCGATGTGGCAATTTTTTCTTGAACAATCTATCACGCCAATAAGCCATCTTATTATTTTTTTCCAGCGACCAATCCAGGACAGGATCGCGATTTCTACGGATGGCATATCAATCATTTTCATCTCAGATAAGATATGAATTATTCCATTTATTGTATATAGAAAAAATTGTAAGAAACTGTTCATTATATATCCCCAGCTACGGGTAAGTTTGTGTTCACCAGAATTATCTTGTGATCAGAATGATTTATGTATGTCAATCAACCGGGCTCAGCAATGTCCGAACGTAAATTGTACTTTGTGCTTTGGATCGGGATTTTCGGACAAAACCATTTCGATTTGGTCCTCTCACCGGAATTTGCTACTCTTCATTCATCCGAATCTAATCATTCTCTGTTCGGACAGTGTAACATTTTGTCAAATTTGATGCATTTCACTGGGTTATATGCAAGACTAACTAACTGATTAATCGATATGGTTTGAAAACAAAAATGTCAGTGTCTTGGTCCAACATTGATGGGACAATATGCCTATTTGTCTGAGCGAACTTTCTTCTAGATAGGTAAAATTCACCCTGAGGGCGGAAAAGGATATCATTTTTGTTGAACGGATACCAGGGCAACGACCAACCTCCGCAGTCTGTGCTGATGACAGATTTTCATATCAAACATAGAAAAAAGCATTACTTACGTGCAGGTGTGTCATGCTTTTGAAACGTCAACCAAACCGCTGCTGTTCATTATAAATGTAACAGGCGGAATTCCAGACAGAACCTTCCGCTGTTTGATACCGCTTAAAACAAACTTCGACTGAAGTGGTACAATCACCAGACTAGTCAAATACTACTAATCCCAGTGATTTCTTCATTGGGAAAAATCTGACTCGCTTCCTAGCAAAATGAGTGAAATATTGTTATGATCATTCACTTTTTCTCAAGTAGTGAGTGAGAAATAGATGTAAAATTAATTTTCAAGCCATTATAAAATTCTTTGGGTATTCCATGAAAATATAATTTATCCTTAATTTTACGCTCGCCATTCCTACTCAGTCGCATTTAACTATGTATGTGGGGTGAAAATATCATAAAAATGCCCTCCAAGTAACGTGATGAAAAACTTACTGTCATCGAAGTTGCATCGTTTATTTTTGATCGCCAAAATACAATATTTCGAGATGTTATCCATCGGATGCTTCAAACCATTCGCTTCCAATTTTCTCTACTCCCTAAACATGACTGTCTTCGATTAGCTCCTCAGTAATGAGAACAATTCGTTCTTGCTTATACAGGGTTCCCCTCAGAATACCAAAAATGAACCGGATAAGATTTAACTCCGGGCTTTGAGTTGGCCAATCAAATGTTTGGCTGTTACAGGGTAGCAACCGTGATCTGAGAAGGTACATGGTGTGAATCGATGCGTTATTCGGTTGCCCTTTTTAATACCCCCACCCCATGGATGCGAGAAAGATGATAGATGTCAAGAATTTCAACGAAAGATTATGTAGTGTGGGGCTCATTAAACATCTCTAACTCGATGTTTCCATCAGATGAAGTTGTATCTCATGCCACTACAGCCCCAACAAAATAGCTAACGAAAACCTCAGATTTCTTCCTGATCTCCTGCTAGTGCTATACCAGTTTACCTGGCTCATCATGTTTGAACTACTTTTTACCGCTGAAATTCACATCACATAACGTGATCCTCCACTCATTGTCTTCCTATTCGCATATGATTTTGAGTCAGTCTTGCCATTTTTCTCATGTTCCTTGGGGAAACAAGCCAGATACCGATATTTGTAAACAGACAGCCTTCGTTTCAAATACTCCGCTCTGGGTATCTGGATTGAGGTAGTCTGTTTTCTTTTGGTCATATTCTACCCCTGTCGTTTTATACTAAATACTTTAGACGACTTGACTTTTTCCGATCATTTCCGCGATCTTGCGGGCTAACACATGAACATGTTCATGCTTTGCGAATAATCCACTTCTTCAGTCATGTCAAAAATGAGTAATCCAGGCGAAGTGGCTGCCAAGATATAGTGGAAAATATTGGTGCCCTTATCAGCATTCTGAGAAATGTATGAAGGAGTGGGACAGCTCGGCTAGCAAGTGCGACAATAGAAGTTTATTTCAAAATGTATTCTCTCCAACGCGGATAAAAATGGATAGTGGTGTTAATTGCACAATGAAAGTTTAGATCCATCGACAAACCACTGGGCTTATTCGCCAGCTTAAAATAGAATATCGGTTCCTCCCCCAGGGATATCAATTCTATTGGGGTCCATGACTCAATGAGGGTCCCATGCAGAAGAATAAATTCAATTCTTCGGGAAATGAATGATGAATCAAATGATACCGAGCAAAAGATACAATCAGGTGTTAGACGTTGCCCCGCTTTCAAGCTTTTGACTTTTCTTCTACATAACGGAATTCCCTTCAACCATGATTCAAAGGCTTTGCGTTGTGATTGGTGCTTTTTCAATGGAAACACATAATGAGGATGAGTTCAGATGACCACCAATGTCCATATGTACTCTTTCAACAAACCAAACACATTGTTAAAATGAGATCTGTCAGTTGGTTATTTAAAAACTACTCCTGTCACCTTAACAGCTAGTTACTTAAACCTTTGCAGCGGAACAACAAACTCAAGCTTTGCAACATTAAACGACTGCCCGATGAGAAGCAAACGGTTTGATACGTTTTTCAAATGTTACGAATTCAAATGAAAGTGGCTCGTATTGACAAAGAACGTTCCCAGTGGTGCGCTGAAGTTTGATTACAAGGCTAATATATCCCTTCCAGACGCAGTTTCCACCTTTGTTTATTTTATCACTAGATTAGTTAACTACTTCGTAAAGCCTGCTGGGTGTGTTTTTCCTACCTAATCTTCTACATATCATTCCATTTTTCAATCAAAGTTGTTACAGAAACTGGAATTGTTTGAATGCCCCAAGTAATTGTTGGCTTCGCTATTCAACTATTTTGTTGATAGAGAACAAACAATTAGACTTGGGAAAGCTTCATCTAAAACCTCGGTCAACAACTCCGGAGTTCTTCAATGAACTGTGCTATCCCTAAACTTATTTTCCAAGTACATTTTGATATTCTTTGTGTTTCTCCAGCATGTGTTTTGAAATATGCAGATGATGTTGTGCTCTGCCAACCCACTTCTTCTTCCTCCAATCTCAGCTACTTCACCGACAACATTGACCAAATTCAGTCATTCTCCTCCTTACTATGGATAAACTTAAACCCTAATAAATATGTTATATGTTTATATTATTTTGAACGTTCTTCATACCTGATAGACACCACAGTGATAACGATCTTTTATCTAGGATGAATTCTGTCAAATATCTTGGTATAACTGTAGATAGAAATCCCCGTTGATCAACCCACGTCCAAAACTGCTCTTAGTAACTGAGACACCTATCACTTCGCATTTGAAAGCTCAGGTCGGTTCTTGCATCCCAGTCAGTTAGTTGTACTTTTGTTTATCAATATTTTCGGTGTTTTGTCCCATCTTCCTTTGTTTTTATCTAGTTATTTTTCTGGCTTTATTAGGATCCCAAAGTGTTATGCTGCGATCCAACTCTTATCGGCCACGTTACTTCTATTCGTGTGAACTACCTAACTGGGAAGTTTTCAGAGAATTGTACGACTTCCTGTGTCAAATTTACGGAGAGGATTCTCACAGATCCTGACCATCCATTACAAGCAGAACTGACAAGTTGTCCTTTCCATCCTTCCACACGCTTTCAATTTCACCAAATTTCATCTCGTGTAAGCGCCTACCGAAGGTCGGCCAAACCCTATATTGCACCTTTACTCAAACAAAGAGAGGGGAACAGGTGAAATTCGTCTTAACCTTGGGCTATATAATGTCCGTATGTTTGTAATCACTTTTTCCCGTGGAATATGTTCTCTGCAGTGGTTGTCGAGTATAGTTTCTTAACTGAAATGTTAACTTCATTCCTTGGAAAAGCTACACACAATACAATACAATACCATGCATCACAACCGAAAACGGAAAAGATGTTCTACCCCGTTTTAATAAACACGTCATAAATGCCTATAACTGTGTGATGGGTGATCTAAGATTAGGCTTTTCCAGTGAATGGTCCTCTAGTTAGCAAAATGAACCTGAAAAAGATCAATTCCAGTGAAAACTATTAAATCACATGCGTATACTGCTTTAATTGTCTAATCTGCAGAATCTAACTATTTCATTTAAATTTCTCTATTGATCATTTCCCCAGCAATATTGATCTGTTTACTGTGGCAAATGTACTCCTTCATGGACACAAATTATCATGTAATCTCAAATGAAGCATGTCAAATTGTTTCTCAAGTGGTGGCATCCGTTCGACAACTGAGAAAACAGCCCCGCTAAAATTGAATCTAAGACTAGCAAAGGTTCAATCATGACCCAATGATGAGCTACTCGAAATGATGGTCGGAACCCAGTTCATGTGAATTCCACGGTGTACTTTCAGATTGATTGAAAAAATCTAGAACTTCCAAGTTTTGCGTCTCGGGAAAGACACAACAGTTCGTGTTGTCTAGTCCATGACAATGCCAAGGAGTAAAAAAATCGGGACAGTAATCTCATAATAAAAAATATCTTTATCACCTCTAATAATAACATTCATACACTTAACGAAGTGACCATTCGTTGTTTAGTTCCGCCATAAGGGTTTAGACTGCGAATTCTAATGCTCACCTCTTGATTCCCTTCCCAATTGTTTTTGGAAAGGATCGTACAGTTAGGTCGTCCTTGGGGCAGAAAACTTAATGCTATTGAGTCCCAAAAAACAATTGTTTAGTCTTCTTTGCCGCTCTTCGTGCAAATTCTCTCACAAATGACAAAATGTATCGAACACGTGAAGATTAAACAAACTTACAATGATTCGGATACCAACAATAAAAATACTTATTGTCTGTGA
>UZAN01040346.1:46797-59174 GCA_900618425.1 Echinostoma caproni | reverse complement strand
CCTCAGTGAAGATCTCAAGTAGTGTAACTTGGACAGATTTGTAAGGATTTTCTAGTGTCCCCTTTTCAGTATTGCACCGGGAAGTTGCTCGTAAACACTTCAAGATCGGCCAGTGATTCCGGATTAGCAGAACTTACTACATGATTAACTGCTTTAATCAGCTTATTAGCTGCACCATCAAAGCGAGAATGCCCCAGTGCTGTCCGCCGATGTCAAGCCCAGCGTTCAATTTCATCGAACTGAACTGAGAACAATTGTCTGTCACAAGCACCTTTGGTATACGATTCAGGATGAAGCGTTTCCGGAGAACCTGGAGATCACGGAAGATGTTTGCATGTTCGTCAGCAATACGAATGCCCCGTAGTTATTTAAGAATGGTCCACAAACGTTTGCAGCTACCCGTCCTCAGCATATATAAATATATGACGACTGAATTCAATTCACCGGTTTCAATCATTACACATGCCGGCCTACCTCACAAATATCGGTATTAAAATCTGGCTATTAACACATTCGTCGTNACAGAGATTTCCCCCCCCCCCCCCTCTCTACTCCTAAATAAACTCTGTGGCGATCTTCCAAGACTGTTTAGCGAATCTGCGGGGTATGACCAAGCGATCACCATGACAAACAAAGGAGTCTGGCTGAAATGGTAATTCCCTTTGATGAATATAGGACGGGAAATGCTGTCTCTTCCCATCGGAGTGATATGATTTGGAAGATGCTTAAACGACCACTAAATAGTAGTTTTTTGTAAATCAACTTATGGCCTCCCTCGAGACGGGCCGGTTATAGTACAAAATGATATCGCTCTGCACAGGTAAAGCGTGAGTACATATGATTATCGGAATAGTGCTCAATGTAGGAATACGAGAACCCGTAGTGTAGTACTCAAAACTGGATTGGCTCCAACCCGAACTGTGGACCCCAAAGAAATACACGCAGAATTGGTAGCAGCAAGTGCCAATGTTTATTGATAGAAATAGAACATGTTTTGTAGAAGTTAATAGACCATCTCATTGGTTGAAGAATTATCATCCAATCACGTAACCATTTTCGCAGACGCATTTCACGTACTAATTCTGATCTAATGTTCGCCATTGGTTCAGTTTCCTGAACTTTGATTAGATCGCACGAAGCTGTACCTGGTCGTACTTGGAATGCGATCACTTATGTCTGGATCACCACAGTGTATCATTAGAACATCTGCCTACGGTATTACCTTTACAGCCCGAAACACCTTGTCGTAATGGCCATCTGCCAGTACAATACTCACTCACTGAAGCAGGGTGTCTTGCTTTGGCGATAGCCTCATTGGGGTTGATTAGAAACTAAACTTCCACCCAGTTACTGCATTGAGAATGTCACCTCGATTGGTGATGAAACGTTTGCAATACAATTGCCAAGCTCGGCGAACAACTGAACATCAGAAACTAAACTGCTTAACAATCCGTTCCAATCGTAAAAATCGGTCCAAATAGATACATGCTACCTCTTGATAGCCTTTTAGGCCAAAACACGACTAAGATTTCTTTCTGAGCTTGCGGACGACCTTTTCCTATATCTTACACAATCATATGGGAGTCAGTGAGAAAACACTGCTATGGATACACTGAAGGGCAAATAGGGCTTAACAATGCTCTCAAGGAATACAGTATTAAGTAACTTTATTCTTCCAATAATTTTATTCCATTATTTTGTATAATCCTGGGTTACTTTATAGTGGTAACGATATATAGATACGTTGGGATTCCGAGCCCAGTTGAGCTACGCACAAGCCTCAGAAGACGGATTCAAGAAGCCTGCGTTATGTTTATAAGGCGATACTATCACAATCAAACGTGTTAATACAGAAAAGTAGATAAACAACTCAATTTGTGGAGTTCCCGAAGGGGTTCACCGAACATGCAAATGTCCAACGTGATTGAGGATCGCGAGTAAGGGCTGAAAAGCCAAACAAAGGATATAACAATTCCGTGACGAGAGACGAAGACCAATGAAAGGGCAAAGGCCCACGCGGTCCAATCAATGATTCTATGGACAACTGGCTTTGGACATAGTAGCGATCACTCACAGTTCGACGCGCGCAGTTCGGGTCAGGTGTATGTATGCATGTGTGTGTATGTGTGTGCATGCATGCATATCGAGACAGTCGATAAGTTGCATGTTCAAATATGAACTGGTAGTGGGTGCCGATATGGGAGAGGTGGGATGCAGGTAGACAAAGAATCGAACAAAGCGGTCAATACGTAGGCGCATGGAATAAGCTCATGTCAGGAACAGCTGCTGTGGTTTAAAGTCAATAAATGCGATGAATAAGCGACAGAGACCGGGACTATCAAGGGAGCAGGTAAAACAAATTCAACACCGCCCCCTCAAAAAGTCGGCAGGGCCCTTACTTTGACTCCATTCGCTATCATGCAATCTCATAATGGTATAATACAAAAATGGTACTACTCACTCTTACCACCATCACAGAAATCGAAGTGGAGAACAGCCTACTCACGATTGGTTAGCCTATTTGTCGTTGGCCCTTCTGGTAAACACAATTTACGAATAATTCGCAGAACATATCCCTACACGGTTTCCTGGTTTACCCATCAATCTGAACCAGTTTTGACCTTCATTACGATAAACTGGTAAAATCTGTCCGATGCCGCAAGATTTTGCTTGATCTATTCCATCCTGGAACTTGAATATGGAACGTTTTAATGCTATTTACCTGATCTGACCCGTGGCGGTAACAGATTCCAGCGAAGTGATGCATTTACCTTACCCCGGCGAAGGTTGAGGAGGTTATTTTTGTGCCGGAATGAGTATAATTACATTTGCTGAATCACTTTGCCTGTAGAGAGACAACTCGGAAGCGTTTAGTCTGAACTTACCGAATGTCGGTGAGATGTTTCGAATACGATGCCCAGTGTCAGTTATGTTCATAATAAACGGAGTGATGATCTACGGAATAAAATAACACAAAAACTATGCTTGAGGCATTCGCTTTGAGCCCGCCATTAGCTAATCTGAATTTGAATATTTAGTGCAATGTGCAGGAGATGAACATATGATATTCATCTGAATGTTTTTACGGAGATGACAGAAAATGCATAGGTGCTTATGAATGCAACTGACCAGTAGCATGATTAGCAGCGTCATGGACTTGAGGTTGTTGCGATCTGTCATTTCGAATCCCGTGACACGACACATACCTGTGCCAGATTAGTGTGGCATGATGACTGTGCCTCTTTTCCAGGGGAATAAGAAGACCTTTCCTCTACAGTGTAGGTAAGGCCATTCTGTTAGACCGACTACTTAAATGACTGCATTTAATTCGGAATCACTTTTCGATAATAAACTGCTCTTTATTCAAAAATATTTGAACCATTGAAAGCGTTGCCAGGCTTATGTTGCACTGTACCATATCGATTTGATGCCAGCTTGCAGCCCAGAGTAATAGAGCGATCGGGTCTCTGTGGTCGATTGCAAAGTAGTCCCGATTAATGTTCCGGTACGAACCTGCATGTTAATTCGACAACATAAAGATGACCAATAATCCTCCATTATTCACCTTATTGACTCCACTTTACTACTCTCAGTAAACCAACCGATACATAAGTGGCTTCCTGTTTGCATACTGCTATTGACCATTGTCGTACCTCATCCCGGATGTAATTCTGCTTGCTGAGGAATAAGCAAAACAACTGGTCTTTTTTTCTTTCCATGGGAATTCGCTGTAATTCTTTTTAGTGTGTCTGTTCATTTTATTACAAGGGATGTATTGGTGACGAAATATTTGATGTCCGTTCATTTATTCTCAAGATTTGAAACATGCACCCAAGATCAGTAACTGGTTCCTATGAGAATTTGACAGACTAACCCGGACATGCCGAATTCGGAATAATGGGTACTATGCGAACAGCGGCATAGGTATATGGAAATGTCTGGGGTTGATTGTTCTCACTGCAGAGCAAGCGGTGTATCGCTTTCCAATGCTTTCGCCAGTTCTTTCTCATTTGGAACAGACTACTGTATTTTTTCAAGGGAGTAGATAAACACACATCAGGTCACCGTCAATGCTAATTTCTACAGAAATCACGTCATTATGATGTCGTTTATCATCTGTTGTTTCACTGAACACACGCTGATTCTCCCCGTGGTTGTATTCTCTGTATTTGTAAATGAGGCCAATTTGCCATTCTATTTCCTCCTTCCCCAACAGGTAAATACTTTCTATCTCATTATTTCGATTGGATGGTCACTGCTGTCCATTCGTTCAAATCAAAGCAGTTTAGAAATTCTCTTGGCACGGGCATTGTCAAGTTCCGCTCTGTAAAAACAAAGAATAAACAGAATCAATCTATAATTGGTAGTCTAAGTGAGCTGAGTTGCGTCCATGAAAATCAACCATGAGCCATGCGTTTGCTCGAACTCGTCAACAGTCATTGTGATATGGACGCGAGTTCAGCAATTTTTTCATTATACTAAATGTAACTCGAGGGTGAATTCCAAGCAGTTTACGCATTGGTACGATTGGGGTTTATATTAACTATAAAAACGAACAGAAATGTGAGACAATGGGTTTTGAATATTTCGATTGTGACATTTTATAAAAGACAGCTAACAAAGCTTGTGATGAATATGATTGGTTGATCGTGATGTTGTGGTCTGGAAATAAAGGGATAATTTTTGTTGATATTGTTGATTGATTTGTAAGTGTTCCTGGTCGATGGATTGAGTGAGCTTTTCCGTTTCCGGTCTGCGTTACTGGGTCATACCAAAGGTCACGGTCTTTTCGGTCGGCTGTTTTAGGTCAAGGCCGGGGTAAGCGAGGTGACTGAACAAATCGCCTTTGAGAACAAAGAGATCGATTGAGTTAGCTAATAGCCCCGCATCGCCCGTAGCAGCGTGCCGTGGACCAATAGCTTATGAGCGGTTTACTGGTTTTTTGCAGATAACCTTCAATGCGTCCTCGTTTCCTTGATGACTGGTATTTGCAAGGCAGTCCACCACTGCACTCGTAGTCGTTTTCCTCGTGATCGTATGTAGTAATTGTAATATGCACTGATGACGAAATACGAATCACGGATGAAACATAAGCACTGATTCACATTGGTACTTGCACAGTAGTGTCCCACGTAATCAAGACTCGAGGAAAAGGCTACAGAAATAGCAGCAGTTCGTTTATTGAGAGAAATCAGGGAGGGGGGTAAATAATATGTAAAAAACAAGCTCATTGGTCATCCAAGCCTCTGCCATTGGCGTGTTAGTATTTCTGGCGTTGTTCAGCCTCTGCTTGGGCCGCACGGTTTCTGATTGGTCGGTATAAGCGACCTGTGACACGTAGTCCAGAAGCTGCGACACGCACGCACTTTGCTGACGTCATCCGGGAAGCTTGATTGATCAAAGTTGTCCGAAAACTGTAACTTGTCGCTCCTTGGTATGCGTCACCTCGTAGGCTAAGATTACCACACCGTATTCGACCATAACAATAATTGTCCGATCGAAAATAAATTACATAAATTACCGAATGTGAGCAAAGAAAGTGGTAAATAGCCGTAGATAAGTTGAACTGAGTTTGTCTTCAGTTTTAGAGAGACAAACGTGTAATATGAGAACATGGTCGTATCTTTGTTGGTTTACTGTAAACAAAACGTTTTACCGCAGCATTTTGTGAGTTTTACATCTTGCCAATGAAAAGTATCTTCAAGTTCCATTTCGGACGTCAAACTGAAGGCGTTTAAAATTGTTTCTATGTGCGTTTTATTTTCTAGCAAGTTGAAATTGTCATACATACCGGCAGTAGAATGGCAAGCTTACTATTGCGTCTTTTAAGTTCCCATTTGACAATGAATACACCGACTAATAACGGTCTAAAAGGCGATCCCATAGCAACACCGTTGGTTCGAAGATAGATCTCTCCGTTAAAGTAAAAATGTTAGTTATATGTACAACACAATAGTAACTCTTTCCGATTATCCACTGGGATGCCAGGGTTTATCTCATTCTCTCTGATGTAGTTGCAAAAGCAGATACTTGTTTCGAAAAGTGGTCTATTTGTCCACAATAAAGTAACGTCCAAGGAAGCCATCTGTACTCCTCCAAAGTTTTCCTCCATAATTAGGTCTGCGAATTCGAATGTATCTTTAAGACTGCATTGTGCAATACTTCTCCGGACCGGTTCCAGTAGATCTGCAAGCCAATGAGCAATCTGATAATAAGACAATACATTTATGTCTAAAATTGACCTTCATTGGAACATCTGGCTTATGTGCTTTTGGCAAACCATTAAGTAGCCGGACACAAGTATCCGTTTTTCAAATCTTGCGCTTAGGAAATACAATTGTGATCCTTGATCATTTCCAGAAATTTTATAAGTTTTCCTCCAGCTACCTTTGCACGAAACATTTTCCTTCAACCCTTCTAAATTTTTCCGGATCGCTCAAAATTCTACTCAGCTTACTGACATAGTCAAATCGATTGAACAGCGGGACTGCTGAGCTCTGGTCTCTCAATGACAATTTTTCTGCTTCCCCTGATTCTTCTCGTTTAGCACACGTTTTTTGGGCTATCCAGTCTTATGGACCGATGCGAACAATTGACGAGTGTAGATTTAAAACTGTATTCCATTTCGCTTGTTCGCCGAGTATGGCAATTTGTTTGTAAACGTTTCATCACCAACCGAGGTGACATCAACGGTGTTTGTGGAGTGGCAGTGTTGTGCTTGTACCCGTTCGTTTATGTGTGGTCTTCTCCAGCGACTATTTTTGTCCCTTGTTCTCACTGTGTTAGAATCGGTTCGTCGTTAAAAAACTGATGCGATGGGAGTATGGGTTGTTCTTCCGCTCTGATTGCGGTTTCGATCTGTTCGTAGGTCACGGTGTAACCATTTTTGTTGCGTCATTTGATCCCTGAGTTGCATTGACGTGTGCATGTGATCCAGTTCGATGTGCCTGTTCATTGAATTGATTGAAGAGTGCCAAGTCTCGAGAAATTCTATGTCGTGTTTTGACCGGGATTGGTAGATACTTCTCACTGATTCGAAGTCAAAAACATGTCCTTCTTGATCTTCGTGGAGGGAAATCAACTATAGTGGGTCATGTCTCCTGACTGCTGATTGGTGTTCACGGATCCTCGTTGACAGTTTTCTTCCTGTTTGTCCGATGTAGTGTTTTGGGCAGTTCTTGCAGTTTCTGTTTTAAATAACACTTCTCTTGTCCTTCCCCACTGCTTTCTCCTTTGGTTTTGACAGAACTCTCCTTAGACAGGTAGTCGGTTTGTGAGCCACTTGGATTCCATATAATCTGAGCAGTCTTGCTGTCATTTCCAAAACATCCCAGATGTACAGCAGGGTCTTTCTTGTTCCCGATTATCCGTTTGTCGTTTCTTTCTTTGAGTCAGAGTTCTTTTGATGAAGGTACAGGTGTAGCCATTGCCAGCAAATACTCTGTGGTGGTGTCTTTCTTCTTTAGTATGTCTGTGCTGCAATGCGTTTGGATTCTTCCGAACAAGGTTCTAACACAGCATCTTTTGTAATTGTGTGGATGGCTACTTTTGAAGTTTAGAATTTGATCCGTATGCGTTGCTTTGCGGTGAACCGTTGTTTCCAATTTTTGATGGCACTCCGATGATCGAGATGTTCAAAAATGCCAGTTGTTTATCCTTCTCAGTCTCAATTGTAAACTTGATACTTTTGAGTGTGTTATTGTTGTTGTCGTGTGTTCTTTCTAGTTCCGACTTCTTCCAGAATACAAATGTGTCTTCAACTTATCGGAGGAAAAGGTTTGGCATGATTCTTGGTAGTACCTCTTCTTCCGGCTTCTTCATTACGGCTTCGACTATGGATCCAGAAATTGGTGATCTCATTGGTGTTCCTTTCAGTTGTTCATAGATTTCACCCTCGAATTCGAAGTACTTTGCATGCATAGTTCTATGAGCTTGCAAGTTGCAGCTGGTTCCATTGGTTGATTTGGTGGTTGCTCAGTTATCAATTCCCGTAACGTGTATCTTATCAGGGCCAATTCGATAGAAGCGAACAAAGTGGTGACATCGAACGAGACCATTATTTCGTCTTCTTGGATGTTGACAGTTTTGAGCTGGTGCAGGAACTGCGTTGAGTTCAGGACCATACACACGTGTCCTGCAATGAGCGGCTCCAGTCGTTTCCAAAATTCCTTTGCTAACTTGTATGTGGCTGTTTCTGGAAGGGAGACGATCGGCCTCAGGGAAATTCCTTCCTTGTGTACCTTCGGCAGTCCATATAATTGTGAGAGAACGGGGCTTTTGGCTCTTATTCTCCAGTGCTCCTCTTTGATTATTTGATGCAGTTCTACTAATCATTTCAATGTGGTGTTGATTTTGTTTTCCAGTTGGGGTCCGTGCCGATTCTGCGGGAGGTGTTTGTGTCTTGGAGTAGTTCGTTAACCTTTTGAATGTAGGCAGTTTTTCCGTAGCCACAGTAATTGGTACTTTATCCGCTGGGAGGATGAAAATATTTTTGTCCATCTTCAGTGTGCTTTGTCCTTGCGGTTTGATAGCATGTTGGATTTTCCTTTTCGCATTAGATCTGGGACCACGTTTTGTCGACTGGTTGGCTTTGCATCCTCAGGTATCGTGGACTATTTGAGAGTTTGTTCCAGTTCCGCCAAGTATTCCTTGTTTGTGGTATTTGTGACGTTGATGTTAAGTCCTTTATTGATAATTCGTTTTCATCTTGTGTTGTCCCGTAATTGGAGAGATTTATGACTCAGTTCTCACTTTCATCAATTACCGCATGATCATCCAACTTGTGGAGCTTTCTTGAGAGTGCTAGTTTTCTTTTTCTTTTAACATTTTTGAGAAGTCGACTTGTTTCGTTATGAAGTGGCCACTTCACAAGCACTGATGATGTCACCTCGGCTGGTGATGAAACGTTTGCAAACAAATTGCCAAGCTCGGCGAACAGGCGAAATGGAATTCAGTTCACCCGAGCTACGAAAACCGATTTTTAATATTTTGTCAAGTCGACTTATTACATCTTCCAGCTGTTCCATCTGCCGTTCGCTCAATCCAGTTTGGCAATTCTCCTGTTCTTCTTGAATAACCTCCTTGTACTCGGTAAGACATCTGTGAGCGTCCGAGATCATCATACTCACCATGTGTCTTCCGAATTGTTGTGAAATTGTAGTACTCAGAATAGAAATCGGAATCGAATAGAGCGAACTGGGAATCGGAGTGAAAACCAACAAAACAGCTCAAAGTCAGGTAGATCCAAGACGACCTGTGGATACAATTAATTCTATTCAGAAAATCATGTGAATATATATCACAAGCATCAGACAATCATTCGTCGATTCTTCAATGTCTAATCGACAAGGATATTGTTTATTAGTTTGCCTTCTTACATTCAGCCAACCCGGTTGGTGCCAATTGAGACCACATGATTGGTCGGTTAATCCGTTTGTTGATTTGTTACCTGGAAGCTGTACCGCGGTGTGTGTGTTACACGATCACCACAGAAATCCTTCAGGCCTCCGGGTGATCGATCGGTGGTGCATGATATACACTCTGTGGAAGTAAGTTGCGCCGTACGCATTCGTAAAGGAAAAATTTCCTCACTGCCTGTTGTGTTTTGGAAGTCTATAACGCGGTTGGACAGCATAACTTTTCAAACTGTTTCTGAATCTCTAATTGGTTATCCTTATTGTATGGGCAGCAGAAGTTCAGTCTTAGTGTTTTGTGATAATCGGAATAATACTGAATGTAGGAATACGAGAACCTGTACCGTAATTCTCAGAACTAGATTGGCTCCAACCCGAACTGCGAAAACCAATGTAATACACGAGGAATTGATAGCAGTAAATGCATATGTTTATTGATAGAGTTACAGCATGCTTTATAGAAGGTAATAAGCCATATGATTGGTTGAAGGACCATCGTCCAATCACGTAAGCGTTTGCGCCGACGCATCATATGTACCTACTCGGATGTCATGTTCGCCCGGCGTATCATAGGCCAAACTTCCTGAACTTTGATTGGACGACATGAAGCTGTACCTGGTCGTACTTGGAATGCGGTCACGGAAGTCTGTATCATCACATGCTTCCAATAGTTTTGCGATTACTGCGCCATCGGTCGGTCTCTGTCCGTGGATGTTGAAGATATAAATCACGGATTCATCAGAATAGCTAACTCAAGGTTTGTTCAAAGGTCTCAGCTCCCCCTAGTACCGTACACTATTCTGAGAGTGAGTGATCCGACAGAAATATATGAAGAGCTAAACTCGTTACTCGCCCACAAAACTGGCGAGCCAAACGGACTACAAATAACTATGTTAAATGTTGGCAGAGTTCAGTTGCTGTCTATTCTTCCAAACCACGGAGTCCCGTTATTCACTATCGGTCGCCTAAATGGTAATTTTTACTTTAGAAAACAGTTAACACACTACTGTGGCAAATTCTCCTCAGCTTTACCTTCAGAATCGAAAGTTCTTCAGAAAAGCACTTTGTTTCCTTTCTTCCTCACCATTTTCTTAGCTTCTAGGCATTTTTCTGATGACTATTCTGATCAAATACGCTGATAAACTTATCTTCGGATTACCGTACCCCAATAACTACTATTCAGCTAGACGTGTCCGGCTTACCGCACAACCTGTCTAAATGTGTTTTGTTTTCACTCCGTAGGGGCAAATCACACTGGTTCTCTCGAGATGTGTCAATTGCTATTCATTAACGATACACCCCTCAACCGAGGAACATCCGTTAGATACTTGGGTGTTATTCTTAACCACTCCCTTTCTTGGTCTTTTGGTTCAGTGGATCAAATGCCTTGAAAACGTCGAGGTACACTCGTTCCACTGCATCACTATAATCAACTGCTTTTGTTCATTCTTCTGGGGCCGGAGAAAAGTTAGCGGTGCATCAGTAATTTGGCATACTTAGCACAGAATATCTAATCAGAAACATACCGTCGCAGTTCCTGTCCACACGACGGGTAATGAATGTAGAAATCGATAGTTCTTCTTTGAGACTTAGCAAATCGCCATCGGTGATCTTGTTGATTTTTCATCATTGAAATGAATCACTACTCACATGTGAGTAGTATCTCACAACACAAGTAACTCATTGTTTGCAAAAATGGATTCCATGGTTTCGGAAAATCAAATAGATAGTTAGTCGGTTCACTACGACGGCGGCTTTTTATAGTACTTTTTCTTATAATTTTACTTCCTTTTGTTGAATACACAAAGATACAATTTTCAGGAAGGCGAAATAATTCCGTTTTTATGTTTATGGAGCCGCGGCATTGTCGAACGCACGTTGCAGTATTGATGTGTGAGGTTGATAAGGGTTTGTGAATGAATCCCCTTCAAGCACAGCAGTTGCGACGTTTTCACTTCTGGGTGAAAATCAGTTGTGGTTAACGTCAGATGCGGTAAGTCCTCGAGTAGCGTAGGCAGTTATAGCCCGATTTTGGCTGGTGCAGTGAACACTTAAACGAACACACTTTTCTACCACTTCAGCTGTCTGCTTTGTTGTGGCTGAGGAACATCCTGACAAACTTAGCACCGAAATGCCAGACTACTTTTCTGGAGTTATTTATCTGTTTGTACGACAGCTTGAAATTGGATATTAACTTGAGCGACAGCATTCTTCCTTACATCAGCCTGTCTTTCCGCGCCAACTTGGTGTTGCTTACACGGAAATCGTGTAAGCCTTCTGAAAAATCCACTGCGAATCACTAATTTTTGACCAGTTGGGTAGGTGATGTGTTTGGTCTTGGTCACATTCTACCATTTCCGTGAGGTGATTCCTAGATTCTTCCCATGATACCAGAAGATCACATTGTTTGTCGACAAAATCATTGAAAATCTTTTATCGAAATCTCAATTTCGGTGTAATCAATAAAAGTACAAATGTTAGTGTACAAATTTGCGGTACAGATGCAGGATAAATTGCAGTCGAACAACAATGTAGCATGATTTCTACACCCTAATGAGGCTGTGGTGGAAAGCATTTTTACCATCAATTCCTTGTTTCCAGTCGCCGAGTCCAAGACCGACGATGACTGCTTCGCTTCAAACCTCGTTAGTTCCTTCAGTAAATTGTAAAGTAAATATGATTAAATAAAAGCGAGTGAGTTTCTTCGCAAATAGTTGTAAAGGGGGCACTGATTTAGCCAGATATGGGCAAATGAAGTCACCTATAATGAAGAATTGCGTGAACTTCTGTGATACAAGTTTCGCAGCAGTGTCTCGTTGACTGAGCCTGTGAATGAAGGAGAACGGTATACCACACCGATCAAGCCGATATTGCGTTGCGATAGTCGCACTTGGCACCACATTGATTCGAAATCCACAGCAGGATAATCAATTACCTCGCATTGTAAGTTGCTGTTAAAGTACA
>UZAN01040346.1:29711-46220 GCA_900618425.1 Echinostoma caproni | reverse complement strand
ATTTGGTAATGCAGAACTACGCCTGGATCACGTTTTATCCTGTCAATCATCCTATCACATGGGTCGAAATGCTTAGAAACGAAATTTTCAACAAAAACAGATTTATGAATTCCACTGTTCCGTTGCAATGCTTTAAGGGACGTGGGGAATAAGTTGAAATCTATTTAAACCACGGATAAATATCGAGAGCCACATAATGTAACTTGTGTGGAAGCATACAAATGATCAGAAGTTTATGCGTAATGTTTTGGATGAAGGGTCCTTTTGTGAGCCTGTATGCACAAGAGTACAGTAATCGGACCATCGGGAAAATACTTCCAATGAGTGCAAGCCAGAAAGGGTTGTGCAAGTGTCAACAGGTATTTCTTTGGGATATTGTGATTATTGATGATAAAATCTTGGAGACCAGTTCACAATGTAAGATAACATGGATCAGCTGTGAGACTAAACGAAAGGAACATAGTTGCAGTGAAGTTGTTTTGAAGTTCAATGAATGGGTTCATAGACAATCATTGATTCTGTTTAATCTGCCTGGAGAGGATCTAAGCTGTCAGGACTCAAATTGATGCATTGTCCACCATTGGGAAACATACCAAGAGTCACCGACCAGGCGGTCATCAGCCGCTTCTACTGTACCGAACTACAGCGTTTTCAGGGATTCTGTCTAACATTGTTTCATGCTTGGTGACGTTTCCGTAATTACGATTCGATGATGGAAGCGTAGTTTGTGCAAGCGAAAGGAATTATTAGTTACCCTGGGTTTGCCTTGGTAAAACCGTGGCAATTTTGAACTTTTTACCGGTAACTACACCCACCTTTTTGATCTTTTATGTCAGGAATATTCTGTTTATTTTCAATTGATAAGATGCAGTAAATTATGCCCGGATAAAAATAGCGCAACGAAAATCTACCGTATTCTTTCTTTAAATTCATTATGGAAAACCATTTCTTTCATCTGACTTTTCATGCTTCAAATTCAGAAAATTTGCCAAGTAATTTACTCCTTATGATTGAAAATAATACTTAAATAAATAAAAACGGTAAATTACTGATTAGGAATCCTTTTTTACGGGAAAAATCTGGGATAGACATTTATCGTACGATCTTTTCTCTCGGCTAATTCAGTGACATCCACTCCAGAATAAGTACGTAAATATATAAAACAATCCTCGAACGCATGTCACTAAGATTCTGCCGCTTAAAAGTGCATTGCCGATGTACACTCAACATGCGCCTGGGCAGAGTGTGGTAGGAAAAAATGAAGCCACTAAAAGTACCAAACAATTTTAACTCACCAATAAAGCATTACAAACACTGTGCTATAAGAAGAAGAATGAGAGATATAAAATCTACCGGCGTGTTGTGAAGTAAGAATATTTGCGTTAGACCACACTAGACTGGTGACTGAATTGTGCCAATGATATATTTGTATATCGCTTGTGAAACGTTCACGGGCCTCGGTGGGATTCGAACCCACGCATGGATGCCGCCTACGCTTTGTACGCGTACGCTCTACCACCTGAGCTACGAGGCCACAATCGACATACAAACTTCAAATCTGTAAAACAAAAACAAAAAATGTGAATGATATATTTGACTTCGAAACCTTGATTTATCGTGTGGCTGTATAAAGTTTACTGTTGGTTAGCTTCATCCCTGAGAGAGAGATTACGATAAATCATGGTGTCACTATGTTGTTCTACACAAATTGTTTTCCGCAATCCGCAATATATGGTACAACTCCTGTCGATGTAATCGAATCACGTGCGATACTTTTCACCACGCGTGTACCGTTGTACTTGTTTTCGGATTGGCTTGACTTCAGTTATTTCAGTAATGTGATTGTTTTCGCACTCCGAAAAATTTGAATATGCGCCACCAATCCAATGTGAATGAGTCCACACTTTTTTCACGATGCTTCTTGTGCGAAGCACTAATGATTGCAAAATGAGAGTCACGCTCTGCTGAATTCAGAAAAACGGATGTTTGCAAAGAATGCCGGTTGGTATCCACCCTCTCAAGGTCGACGGTTTTTTGCTTTCTGTAGAAAAATTGAACAGTTTCGTAATTATTCATTCAGTGAACTAATTATTACCAAGAAGACTGATATTGATCAGCCACTGATAAGAATTTGATGGAATTATCATTGCTTACCCCCAGGGCATTACATTTTCGAATCGATTTCACTGTATGATCAAGACTTTTATGACAGATAGAAACATTGTGCAGTTTCTACTTTTCTAAAACTAATGGTATGACGGGCTGAGTCACAAAGAAAAGGAAACTGATATTAAGACCTATCGAAAGGTTGATTGTTTGATTGAGCAAGCCGAACGTTTTCCCAAAGTTGTGTATTCACATTCCACGGTTTAGTGTACCATTTATTGGAAAACTGGCAATCGGAGAAATGTAATAGTTATATTCGATGACCCATTGTATCTGTTGAAGTACCAGTTTTCACATCTGAATGATGTGATGACAGATTCGACAAATCATCAATTAGATCAGATAATAGAAAGCGACTGTTATCATAGTTGCATGACCATCGAGATAGGAAAATTCTACCTTCGCTCTGAGACTTCTTTCTTAGAGCTAATTTGGTCATGCACGTTCAAGTTTTGGCGCTTACGTATTCAAATTCCGGCAAAATTGCAAACTGATCTGAACTGCATAACACGAGTACCGGTTTAGTCAATCAATCAATATCAGCTTATCCATTTAAAAAATGGTGCACTACAAGAAGAAGAAAATGTATAACTAAGAGGTTCTCGGAGTTCTGCACATCTTTTTTTGGGAAACTATATTCTCATCATGAACTCTAATTGGAACTAGGTGTTAGGCGAGTAATTGTCCATCATTATCATCCCATCAGAATTATAAAACACGTCCACTTGCATTGGTTTCAACGTTGTGTTAAGAACTCCACTTTCCTGTGCGCTACGATCTCCTGATGAACCTGCTTTTGTATTCTCATATATGTTTTTGAAAACGACTTCATGCTAAAATTGTACACATTTCACGAAAATAAAACATGGATTGGATCTATGAATCCTGATTAATCCGACGATATCAAAATAAATACCACGAAAATTGTTCAGAATGGACATAGTCAGTACATGATTTGATCTAATCTTCTGTCAAGTTGAACGGTGTGTCCAAGCACGTCTGGTTAAACTTGAAGACAGCCACGAATCATTCAAACAACGTTTACTCCTCGTCGAGTAATCCTAATAGTTCTGTGAGCCTGGGTGGTTATCATTCTCTATTTACCTCGATCATTCTCAGAATTGTATTATTAGAAGGAAGTTGTTTTCCATCTATCCTCACAGCATAGAGTCGGGCTATTTCTGTTGATAATCCGTATTGAAAAGCAGTTATGCATAGGGTGAATCATTTTGATTATGTGAGACTTTTCGGCTTAGTCCGTCTCGTGAATAGATCTGGGTGTTGTTGTTGGTGTGTTCCCCGACGACACTACCAACAACATCCACCTCCTGAGCTTCAATCGTTCCACATTATTTCCAATAGATACATATCTCCAAACAGGTTATACACTCGTATTTTATTCATAACGGAGGTTAAATAGCCGTTGTTCCTTCATGTGATCATCTGTGTGGTTGTGTCCTGAATGATGGTTGACACTTTCTTGCTTTTTTGCCCCATATCCATTTAAGGGAATCACAATAAAGTTACACATTTATACATTACTACTGCAAACAGTTATAACTCTGTTGAGGCTATTTTTATCGTTTTTTCTCACATGGAAAACTTATTTGATAAACTTTGACAGAATATGATAGATTTCTACTCGGAATCTATATTATTCGGGAAGAGAATCGAAGTCGAATAGCGCGGACTCAGATTCGAATTGAAACCAACTAAATATCACAAAATCCAGTAGAACCAAAATGAGCTGTGAACATAGTTATTCCTTTTCAAAAATCATACCAATAAATATCAAAAGCATCAAACAATCATTGGTTGATTCTTAAGTTTCCAGTCCAAACTGATATAGCTCATTTGGTCGCCTTTCTGCAATCAACCAATACGACTGATATCACTTAAAACCATAGGTTTCGTTGATTGGCTACCTGAAGGCTGTACCGTGGTGCGAGCGTACTCGTTGCACGATCACCACTTAATTCCAATTTTCATAACAAAGATTTCCTTCTTTCTTATGGACATTTATTTCATGTTGCGTAACTATGTGCCCTTTATGCGTTTATCTACGTCAAAGCACAGTGTAACTTCATCTGCAACAAAGGGCTGAGGTTGGCTGTCAACTTGAGCGGAATTTGATATTCCACGGGCCGAAAAATGCATGCGTATGATTTTTACCAGTACAGAAAAATTCTAGTGAATAAACTACTTTGTCACCCACAAAGTGCATTATGTGCAATGAAAGACTGCCATGGGAGGTTCACAGAAGCGTAGAAGCCACAGACCAAGCAGGATTCGAACACGCAACCAATATCAAAGCACTGTCCTGGAACAAATGTGAAACGAGTCTGCGTTGAGTCCTTCAGAAGATTCTGAGTGGTAATAGCAGGTTTGTTGACACGAGAAGTTCACTCCCTTATTAATGTGCTCTTTTTTGTTCTCAAACTTTATCAGTCTAATTTATGAGTCCCCAGATTGACAGAAAACCGGAGCGTAAAACGAACAGTGATACTCGGTCTTGAAACAGCTTTAAGATTCGTTTATCTTCCAGAACAGTCTGTTTTGTGTTTTATATACAGATAATTTATAACGGCTACTGGGGGAAACACCCAGTTTATTAGGTTTTTTATGCCTGTGTACGATACTGTGTAAAATATATCTGACTTATTCCAACTGGAAGCGGATGTCAAGACACTAGGTCTTATCATATCAGGCTGGAAGTAGAAACAACCCCGACTAGGGAGTTGGACGATATCCATAGAAAAGGGATTCATACTGTTGTACGGGGTATTTCAAGAACATATGTTCATGTTTTGAAACTAAACGGGTAGTTCACCCTGTCAGACAGTTTTAAAACTGTAAGGAAGACTCCGTGGGAGCGCCATCTGAGACTAATGATGAAGCAACCTTTCCATTTTTGATAGTATTTTATCCGATTTTCTTGATTTTACGTAGATATCCTTCCAGATTTGCTTAATTCCGTCAAGTACTTCGCCTTCTATGGAACTCACATCGTTTTCATGGGATGTGTGTTGTTGTTATAGAAGAATCATGGCTCCGCCAAAATGTTGAGAACTCCTTAGTTAGAATCAGTGGTTTTTAATTTTCTCTTGAGGACAGAAACCGCTGTTAGCTGAACAAAGTAGGTGGATTAATAATCTACATCAACCCCTCTTGGAGTGGCAATTCTGAGGTTCGTTTTGATTATTCCGCCAATGGCTTTGACTTTTTAACTATGGCGCCCTAGATTTTCATGACCATTTGCATAATCCATTTATACATAGCCATCTATTGTGCTCAGGCTCACATTTCATTCTTCTTTGCAACTTTTATACGGAATGTTGTTCCCCAGTTAGCCGATAGCCATCACATTGCAGTTAGCGATTTTAATCACTCATCTGCTTATCCTGTAATAACTTTTGGCCTAACTGATGTTTATCTATCCTTACAGGAGCTGATTCAATTTGAGAAATGGTAATTACTGATCACCCGGAACATTTGCTCTAAAACTTACGACGCCTGTTTCCGCTATTGATCACGTTTCGATTCACATAGGACCCACAGTTTACTCCCGAGTCGTTTACAGTACATTTACGGGAAAACAACCTAGTCAACATTTGCCTTCACAATCAGAAACATTCTTCTTCTTAAGGGTTCCATTAGTGTTGGTTTTTCGTGATTTTCTTCCAGTCCTTCTTTATGTAATGTGGTCAACTTATTCACTAAAATACTTTCAACCGCATGTTTAACGAATGCTGCCCTTTTGAAACTCTATTTGTCTGTGACGGCAGAACAGCACTTACACTGTCGAATCATTCAGATGGCAGAAGGACCAATTGTACAAGTTAAAAGACTCAGTGGCCGTCAGGCATTATTCCAGTCTGATCAAAGTTGAATTCAAACGCCTCTCGGTGCCCTACGCGACCCAGCATCTGCAATGTAAGCGAATTGAGCAAAATATCAAAATGCCTTATGTGATCAAAGCCGAACATCCGGATTGTGCAAATTCACTTTTTCTGACGACAAGCACTGGGTTTGCCAGCTCTTGATCATCCTAATGTCGAACAAATACCCCACATTTTGAATGTGTATAAAGTTAGGTGTAGAGGTATCCAAGCCGCCACTGGGCTCTGTCATGTTCTCTGAGAGAAGAAAAAACTGTGCACCGATCCAAACCCCATGCAGCACTTTACTCGTGTGGGCACAACTACAGAAGCAGTCCGTTTTGTTTTTTCACCGGTAATGACTCTAATAGTTTTAAAAACCATTTCGGATAATATTGTTGTCAGGCTAAATCAAAAGTCAGTTAGTATAATTCCTAGTTGATTCATCTGCAAATGTAATCAGCTGAATTCATTCTCGAATTGCACTGGTCACGACGCACCAGAAGGCTGAGGTACTGTCTCATCGTCATCTTATGTGTTCAATTCATTTTTCGATTTTCGCTTTTGTATCCTTGGGAAAATGCAATGGTGAGCGATCGAAATCTGTCAGAACGGCTTACACACGATACTCTTCACCGGAATCACAAGGGTTGTCTGCACAGACACCTCATCGGTCTTCACATGTCCGTTCTGTGTTCTATATTGTAAATTGATCTACAATGAACCCTTAAGATCAATGTTAGACTTATAAACCAACAGTAAGCGTAATGGAAACCATACTACAACCAGTTGACTTTACTGTGCATTCACATGATTAATTTGGATCATTTGATTTAATAGTTCAAGGGATTGAACAATTCTGATCGACTATTTCGCAGATCTTGTGAAATGTCCCAGTTGGCTGCTGGTGCAGGTCAGTTTATCTACAGCTTAGTCATGCAATTTTGTTTAGGCCATTATATTCTTACAACGTTTTGTCATTTTTTACATCTCGACTTGGCTTCCGTGCGTGGACTTGGTTTGCACTCTCGAAAACACGCAATCTTGACTGGTTAACTGCCCCGAGTGCATTGTATGAAGGCGTAGGATCACAGACTAGGCAAATCGATTGCCAATTAAGCCAGTGCACTGAATCGGTTTGAGAAGCAATGACTTTGACCTTACAATAAAATCCGACTACAGTCGGTGCAACAGCAGCCACATCATCAACTGGAGTTTGTAAAACCAGCGGCTATACTAGGGGAGAATGCTTTGACTGTTTTTTTAATATGAACGTTGAAATCGAAGTCCTGTTTGGTCTACCTTTAACTATAATTCTGATTATTTGTGAACTTTGCATTGTTTGTAACTGTGTATTGTATTGCGTATTACTTCTGCAGGCACTGGAGCTCACATTTCAGTTTTGGATTTATCGGGCAGAATGAACATGTTACGTATCTCTTGAAAGATTTGGAAGCGTTTTAATATTTTCGAAATCCATAATTTAAGGTGAAATTTTGGGGGATCCGGTATAGTGCTAACTGGGTGTCGATAGACGATGAGCAGTAAAATTCTGTGATTCCCTCGCGATTGTGATTTCGATTGCTGATTCACATCTGGTCCAATTACAACAGACTACGGGAGGATTGCACAATAACGACCGATGGGTGCTATTTTCTGCAGTATTAAAGTGGTGCGAATTGTGAATAGCCATTTTGGGTAACCCAATTGTTTCATTCATGGGATTGACTATTCCTCGTGGGTGGGGTTGGATCCCTTGATGGTAGGTAGACACCAGCGATGGCTCTTGACGAAAATGAAAACCTATGCTGTGTTTTAAAGGAACTTTAGTGTTTGATAATGTTATTTTGAATCATCTCATTAGACAAAACACGTTTTGAACAACACACGCGGTAGGGCAAAAGATTTGTTATCAGTGGGTCGTCTTCCATGGCTGATACATCACAATACATATAACTGCCTTGAAAGAAAGTGGGCAGCAACTTTGTACAAAGAAAACGAAATAAATTTAATGGAGATGGAAATATTTGATATGACGGACGAAAAGCACTGTACTCGTCAGTAGTATGTACTTTTTGTGTACTTTTCAGGACGCAAATCACGAACCTCCGGGTTGGGACTTCAAACCCTCACCCCAGAGCTACACGGTCGACGAAATAAACATGGATGTTAGATGCCACCTGCCATCCCAGTTTGCTTTACAGACCAGTTTCGATTACATTAGAATGGGTGAGTTTCAACAGAATGGGTAGAATGCTTCCATATGAGCTTTTTGTGCCATTTTCAGTATGAGGTGTGAAGTCAATGCTTTAATACAAGAAAGAACCTGAATTTATATCAATCACACACTGAATGGCCTTCCTCCTTCTCAAGAGAGAAACCGGTAGGAATTTCAGATGTTTTGTCCATCAAAGTTGGTATTTTTCCTTGCTTTAGTGAACAACATTCAATTTACCTTTCACGTTATATGGGTTTCCGCGGAACTGTTGTATCTGTTTACTTTGTCACTAGCATCGAAACATTCAACTTAAGTGCCGTTTTCATCCTCGTTATTTAACTTACAGGGTTTGGGGTGATAAGTAATAAGCTGCGTTCGTGTTTCTCGGAAGCTTATTCTTGCTTCCGATCAATTTTAGACTGACCTTTAGCTGTTCTCCTTTGGGTGCCTTGCACTTGTTACACCCGTCTGGACATATAATGTGTGTTGCAGTTTGTCTCATACAAAGAATCGACTCTGAACACCTTTATACCATTAAGTATCTTGCAGATAGCCAAAGTAGATAATGCTTTCTGTTGATTCACTTATACGTCACTCTGTCCTCTTCAAGTTAGTTTTGAGTTACATCAGTATAGCGTAATGATAACCGCAGTGCTACACAACGGTAGCGTGCATCAATGTCACGAACTTCTATTCGGTATGGATGCCAATTGCCATGCGGAAGTAAAGACCCAGAATGTATACTGCACTCGTTTACAAACTGTCTTAAATAAACGGTAGCCAGGGTGTGTAAAACTTTCGTCGCAGTGCGAGTGGTAGTTTCTCAGCATGTTTTCAATGATTTGATTAAATTTCATTTTCTAAATATCCACTGTTACCATTCAGTTTATCAAAAGTGTCACTGGTGGTGCTTTAGGTTGTCAAAAAGGTATGCGAATTTGGGGCTTATTATATTTTGGTTGTTTCGAATATTTCCTCTCGATCTACCACTAGGAACATAATCCCCTATGAAATCTGTTCCGATTTCGGATCCCAGGTTGCGAGTATTATGATTATCCATCCCGATTAAAAGATAAACCCCAAATACCAAGTAAAAAATGGTTTTTTATTATATGCACTTCACTCTGTAGTTTCTCTGTCCGAATACTTGTTTCTGTGATGGTCCAAAGGTGTAAGAAAACACCTACGCGTTGCAGAGTAACAATAGGCAGTCCAGAGCCTGCAATTTGGCCCAATCAGTCCTAACCGCCCATTCAGAAAAATGCCCTTGACTGAAAGAACGTGAACTCTGAGTGATGATTACACACTGGGTCTATGATCTTTTCTTGGGCGTATTACTTTATCCGCTTGATTTCTTCCTATAAAACAATCACTATTTTCGCAGTATTTTCTCTGTGTCTCGTTGTTGGGAGATTCCGGTGGCGAATCACTGAGCTGCAAGGATTCTGAACATTCTAGTTTTTCAGCGCATATATCGCACCAATTCCCGGTAGAATAAGAAAAATAAAGAAACCGTTGACGTATTTTGAGTTCCATTTGAACGGAACTGGATAAATGGAATTCGCTGGCATAAGCCATTCACACACCTATTTCCTCAAAACCGTTTATAACCGCACTCGGTCTGCCTTATCATTGACCACTTTGGACACAGGTATCCTCGCTAATTACCCAAATTTAAGTGCTTACTTGTGATGGTCCAGGTATGAGCAGTATCCAGTCATGTGACTAAAATGTTTGTTTTTTCGGACTATACTGATCCTTCATCCAACAGAACATGATGATATAAATAATTCTATATTATTCAGGGAATATATAACCAAAAATCAGCATCGTCCCTTCTGTGTGTTCTCTTACAGCGAACCACCATCCAGTATTCGGACAACTATTATTTGGCAAACAAAACTGTTTAAGATTGGCCAACTTTATTTCCATGTTAGTGAACAGAAAACAACTGCCCTACTTCGAGCACAGGCTGGGTGAATTTTCTATTAAGCTGAACTAAGAAGAACTTTTTTGCGTCTGCCACTCCAGAAAGCATGCGGCACACGTGTTCACATAAAGGAATACTTACTGTACCTAAAACGAGTGGATTTACGATGGATGTGGCAGAAAATTACAAACAACCTTCCCTTCCCCCTACGTTAGAGAAACAAATCTCCGTCAACCTTGATCTTGGATGCACGTGATGAATAGGAGAAACAGACCGCAAACCATGGTCGTTAGCTCTGTTGTAGTTCAATTCTATAATGTTTTCACGTGAACGAGCGTGACCAAAGCCTGGAAACGTTTGATTGATTGTTTTTCGCATTAGGGAAGCTGTTGGAGTTTAAAAGTAGGTTGACTACGACCATTGGACCTTGCCGATTTCTGGTGAAGAATCACCTTATATTGTTCACGCTACATAACGTTGAACACGGCGGTTGCTTGTACAGTTTGATTGCTGCTCGGTTGAGAAGAATTTAATGAATAGATTCAATGAGTTTGAGGCACCCATGGAGTTCGCCACTTCGTTGTGAAAATATAAATATCTCCGACTGGTCCGTGACGTAACCAAACGGACAGCTTTTGTTCTGGTCACAATCAAGCAAGAAAAATGTCACTGAACATCCAGACATAGAAACCACCTATGATCCAGGCACGTGAATCTGAACATCACCATTACCACAGCAATGTAATAGGCACAAACATAAACTCTTTACAATGATCAGTTCTTGTGCAGTCACTGACTGTTTTCGCCAGGAGCACATTCTTTCCTAGTTAGTTCTAAAATATGACCAGTTTTGGTGTTTTTAACTCAAGGTTGTCCATAGAAATATGAGGTAACCAATATAGACCACAGTAACTGACACCTTCATGAGTGACTGGTTTCACAGAAATATTTAAATAACTGCAGTCATTAAATCCCGTCAAACTGGGGGATCCGACGGACTATAATCTTTTTTGTTGAAAGAATGCTTCATCTATCCCGTTACACGTATTTAGTAACTGACCTTCTTATTATTCACCACTTGACTACCTGAGAACAAGTCACATCATACCAATTCTTATGCACTTCGATTTCTGTTTTCTTTAAGACTGTAGCTTCTTTTAGTGCACTTCACTCTGTCATCACTTGATAATAAATGTAAAGCTGCAAGTTTCTGCCTTTTAGATCGCGGCGATGCATTCGAAAGTGTTGAAGCAGATTAGCTTCTTTCTATTCTTGCAAACCTCCGACTAACATAGCCTTCCCAAACGGCTAATTTTCCCGTCGAAAACAGTTCACATGCCACCTTAGCCCTGTCTCCGCAATCATAATTCCTGAATTACCGATTCTTCAGGGTACCACTTTGTCTGCTCTGATCTTATTTTCTGTATATTTGGCTTATGTAGATATTTTCAATGACTCTATGCTGATGTTGTTAGTTTTGGTCCATCGTTTCCCGAGAACTCTGCTCTCCCTGCCATTCATCTCAGCATCGGACAACTTAACAAGAGATTTTCTGCGGTTAACCTTTCCACCTGTATATTGGTTTTCCACTCTCTCTCTCTCTTATAATTATTCGAATTCTGTTTCTTCTGAAACTTGTCACCCACAATTCAGTAATGTTGTACCATTTAGTCTCGGACAATCAGCTAAACACTTGAGCGTTCATTTTTACCGTTTCCCCATTTACTCTGAGGAAATTACCAATTTTTTTGCAAAAGTCATAAACCCTTCACCTAAAACCCTCGGCCTCAAGCTCTTATGCATTTTTTCACACTCGCACATATCTGAATGTTGCCAAACTGGCTCTGTTCTTCTCCAGTGACCTTCCTTGGTGTATTTCCAACGGTTGTGTATGATACAGAGACATTTATTCATTTATTGCGGTTTACCGACATCTCACAGTACGATGCAATACATCACCCATCAGGTTGTCTCCTAACACACCAAAGCTTGGGATAAGTCTATTTGTTGAATACTGTTTGACGTCTGTTACCGCCCTAACCCTAGATGATCTAAACCTATTTCGATGTCGCCTACTGGCCCCAAGTAAAAACATTCAGGAGCGTAAAAACAAACAGAACTCCTCCATATTTTCTTATATGGTAAGTTTTTTCTCTCTACCGGTATAGTTCCAACCGTTTGGTTATCTCCGTACTCGTTATATTTTTAATCAATCCTCAAATTTTTATCTATCGGATATTCTGCAGCTGGATATACATAGAATGGTGTAATAAAGCATTTTCTGGACTTTACCCGAATCGGTCGTCAACAGTTACATAACCCGTTTGCGTCCGAAAATAGGAACTAGAGAGAAAATTGTCCCTATCCCACTCTTTGCTACCATTAATTTACTTAGATAGTTCGAACTCACCGTATCAACTTCTCATTAATTTCTTACACCAATGTGATTTTTACGGCCAAAGGAGGAAAGTACCGAAAACAGGTTTTCGTCTACGACCTGCGTTCTTATCACAACCGTGGGTTTATTCCATGGTTTAGAAGTAACAATACTGATGAGATAATCAAGAGACCTTCGCAGTCTTCCGCTAAACAAACCTACAGCGCCATAAACTGATTTCACACAACACTTCTCGATGAATATCAGCTCCTTCAGTCAATCAGTCGATATCAGTTCCGAACAAAGTAAATATTTTCAACCTGTGTAAAGAGGAGACTCGGTCACCGACCGAAGCTAAAGTGAACGACAAGTTCGACTGAGGATGGCTGGACATGACTCCGTTTGATAGGCCAAACCAGTCAATCCACTGCGAAACAAGGTTAAAGGTCAAACACACCTACGTCATTCTAAACTCTTCACTATAGTTCGAAAAAATGCATACCGTCGACCAAATATTGGCTTTATTTTTACAAAAGAATTAACCCATAATCACTTCCGTCTGCCGAAGGAATTTTCCACAAGTGACAGCAGTGTAAAGCAGAAAGAACTGACCAGCTCGACGATCATGTCCAGATACGAACACTTAGTTTGTCAATTGCAACGCGGCACTATTTACGGTTTGTTATTCACATGCCACAAGATTGTCCGGAGTACACATCTGATGAGTTACAAAACAATCTCTCTGGATGGAAAATGTGTCCCACCCTTTTCTTACTTTGTCAACTCGAGGATAAATAAATATCTCTAAATATTATTTGGATTGATATAGAGAACCCTAACCGGAAGACTTAAAGTAGCCTACATGATCAAGCCAACTGATTCACAGACGTTCTTGTACCAGGAACAGAACCCAATGGAGATGCCGTGTACCGCTAAACTTTGAAAAGCTCCTGGGTGAAGAGAACAGAGTCTTTTGGGATTATCATTTTCCAGACTTATTCAGCTGAATTGCTGAGATGAGTATCACTGTCAACCATTCTCGCCACGTTTTGATAACTGAATAACTAAAGAAAATTTCGCTATTTTCTCCAGGGCATAGATTTTCCTGTAGTTTCCTAAAGCAAATACTTCACCATAAATAATAAAAAATCTGTGAATCATTCGTTCTGCCCTTTTTTCTGTGTTGTCTGGTGTTATCTGGTAGACCTTGCTTGGGGCGACTGGAAATCATTCTGTTCCGGTTCTAGGTTAACACTGGAACAGCCAAGTCGTCAAATATAACCGGAACCTTTTTGTGCTCAAGTAAATGATCATCAAAAGTGTTCCATGCAATATAGAATTCAATGGCATTGTTTCATGAAATAACCTGCTTGTCTCAGTGGATTGCTGCGTGTATGCGGCATTTTTCGCGGGCATGCTAACAACTGAAATAAAATCCGGGACGGAACAGTCANGTCAACTGTGATCAGTATGAACTGCATTTTAGCGAATGACTAGGGCGCACGGAATCACAGCAACCCTAACATTTTGGTGCATTTGATACAGACCCTTGGTGGAAAGCGGTTGGTCACTACAACGCGGCGCATCCTGTCGGGTGTGATTGTACAGATTGTTGATGAGTATTGTTTGCAAGTCCGTTAACCAAAGAAAGCCATCTCAGAGACTGCCGATGGTACGTGTATAAATGTAACCCAATTCTTGTTTCAAGTTCAAATTTATTCAACCAAAAACCATGCACTTTGGTGATGCGGTCTTCGATGCTGTTTTTTCGGTGAAAAGGTGGAGGAATTGTTGGAGTTATGAAAGCTGTATCAAAGTGAAGATAGCGAATTTGACCAAATAAAGTTGAAAAAAATGAAAAGGTACATGGGTGCGAAAAGAACTACGATTTATCGTGGGCTGATAAAAGAGAAATCATGATATGTATATAGTTGTCCATTTTATATTGATTTTTTATATAAACATGTTAACTTTGACTGAGAAAAATCAATTTTATCCTGAATAATGTATTTGAAAGATGCCAAATGCTTTTATGGTACCATCTAATGAAATGATTAAAAAACTACGTGTCAATCACGTAAAACTCTCCATTTCTTGGAAGTACAGTCTTTCGGATCCCAATCTCGAATACGCGAGACACTTACTGTAGCTAATGGCTCTGTGCATTTCTTTATGCTTCGTCTCCACGTCATTTGTTGACCTCCACGTGGTTTCCTCCAGCCCGATTAGCCGCAGCGAATAAAGCACGGTGCGGCAGACGATGGCTGGGCATACGCAATACGTGCCCTAGCCAGCGAAGCCTACTAGTTTGAATTCGGTGTGCTAGCAGGTTTATCCCTGATAGACTCCCAAACATACGACAGCTTACCTCTGCATTACTAACCCTTTCGTTCCATCCCATATGGACTAAACTACGTAAACACCAATGATGGAAAACTTCTATTCACGGATATTGTCTATTCGCAAATTCAAGATGTCACAACCATAAAGCAGCACTAAACAAACGCCAGCACAATATACACTACCCTTCAACTTCAGTGAAACGTCGTGTCTACGCCAAAGGTGTTTCAATCATCCATATGCTACTGGAGCCTTGGAAACGCGGGCCGTTATCTCCTTTGCTGCACTGACGTCATTGGTAACGCAGCTACCTAAGTAGGAAAAGTAATCCACCGTAACTAATTTCTGGCCATTTAGTTTCAGAGCGGGAGTAGACGAAACCCAGTCCTGCAGCATCGCTCCGCACTTTGAAGGTGCAAAGCATATACTGAATGTCGCCACTGCATTCGTTAGTGCTTTGCGCGTCCTCCGGGCATTCCATCAGACAGACGATGTCATCGGCGTACTCCAAATTGCACAGCTTTTCTCCAGCTATCCATTTAATACCACATAGTGCGTCCCTCAGTATTTCTCTACGACGAAATTGAACAGGAACGGCGAAAGAGGGCACCCTTGACAAACCCTGCTGCAGGTGAGGAATGACCTACTTAGTTCTTTCTAAACCTTCACTTGACCAGAGGTATGTGAGTACAGTGACCTTAGTTAGTTTACATACTTCTGGTGAATTCCTCTTCAAAGAAGGGAACCCATCAGAGCTTCGCGGTCAACTGAGTCGATAGATCCTTTCAGGTCGAGGAACACTGTGATCGTTGGTCGACGGTGGGTGTGCTCGAGACATCCACGGCCAGGCCGGAATCCGGCTTGCTGATCATGAAGGCGTCAGACGTCGAAGTATGAGCAAAGCTACCACTTTGGTGACGATCACGGTGGTTTTTGCAATCGTTGCGAGATCCTTTCTTGAAAATGGGAACGACCAATGATTCGCCCCAAGATGAAGGAAGGTGCTCATGCGTCCAAATTTGTATTTCTATTTGTAGAACTTGTGTGCGTATATATGCTTGCATTTCAATTAAAAATGTACACTGTTCGTCAAGCAGAATGAAATAATAATAATAAAAAGGGAATGTAAAGAATGTCGGTAATATTTGTTTAATGTACAAAACTTTTGACGTAGTTCATTTGAGACCTGTTCCTTTTTGGTAAGTGGTCGGGCCAAGTAGGGTACAGGCGAATTTTTAAAATTGTTAATCCGAGAGGTTAGCTGTCGAAATGAGGAGCGTGTGGANAAAAGACCGGGAGATACTACAGGGGAGCAATAAAGTAGAATGGGTAAAACGCATTGATGAACGAAAGATGACAGGACTGACTGTGGGGTTCTGAATTGCCTGAGTTTGCGTAACTGAAAAGATAGGCGTCTCAGTTTTCCCGCACAGTTGAAGTTATGTGTAGACCAACGAAGATTGCTGTCGATGGTGACACCCAGGTACTTGACTGAGGTCATTCTGGATACAGGTTTGCTGTTAAGAGTAGCGTAGTTCGCTGTAAATGAAGAGCGGGAATGACTGAAAATGCACTCTATGCACTTAGATATGTTAAGGCT
>UZAN01040346.1:0-11201 GCA_900618425.1 Echinostoma caproni | reverse complement strand
CCCCCCCCCCCCATCTTAATTGACCCCTTCTGGCTAAAGAGAGGGCTTACATGACCGGTAGGTGCAACAGTGTAAAAGAACCATTTTTTTTCTGATTAAAATTGAAGTGAGACATCCGAAAGGAATGTCAGTTGAGACCGTTTTGGGTAATAAAACTATCATTAGATGTGATTTACCTTGCGGAAACTCTGTAGTTCACGCATTGCTTCTTGTCTTAACTTTGAGGAAATCAACCATGAATTCGCTATTGTACCTGTCTTAAGCTTCCTGCTACCTCCTTTTCTAACCCATCATGATACTAATTCTGTTTCTTAGGACAATATATATACTCCTGGCTTTGAGGCGACTCGCGGTCAACAAAGCTCATGGTTCTAATTTATTAGCAACCTGTTTGCTAAGAGCGAACAGGGTGATCAACTGGCAACACCTATTGACAAACTTTTCAGCACGCGCTTGTTATACAAAACAATCCCCGATTGTTGGACGTCAACCCGGATTAGACTAATACAGAGGAAATTATCATCGAGTTGCCTTCTGATTATTTGCTCAGCTGTGTTGTTGAAAGCCTTAGGAAATGTTTTGCCGCGCGACGTGATACGTTCACATAACCCCCATAATTTTCTAGAGTTTGCTTACAAATCCCTCCCGTTAACACTTTACGCCGTCGCCACCATTGTGCATTCTGTCTAAACGGTCTTAAACTACGATGCACGTAACACTAGTCTTACTTCTCTTGAAGGGGTGCTTATCAAACGTCTTTCTGTTTTAGGCCTGAAACCTGAAATGGCGAATGATTTTTTCGACTGCTTTCCTTGTAGGACCCATTTGATTTCATTCAATGGTACAGAATAGTCTTTCAGAAATAGTAGTTTGGATGGTTTTCAAATATCTATTCTACTTTGTATACTTACATACTGAATCTTCCCATTACCTTTAGCTTCATTGCCTAAAAATTACGCTAATGGATGATGCAATGATTCATTGTTCATCCAATAGACCAGATAGTTTTCAATCTTCCCGGGACAATCTAAGAAAACCTTCTGATTGGATTGTGCCCTGATCGCCTGTACTTATCACCAATAAATACATTGACGCTCCTTTTGGTCTAGATACCGGCAATTCCTATCCTGGACTGGTAAACAGTTGCTCTGGTCTTGTACTTATTGGTAAAAGCATCCCAAGAACTGATTCTGTTAAATCCTTCTGTGTTGCTCTCACTCAGGACCTGTTCTGACTTGTTTATTTTATCAGCGTTTTTACGAAAGTTCAAAGATTGTCCTTTCATGCCAACCCGCTCCAAAAACTAATCGTTTCACGCAAAGGTTTTGTAGATTCGTGATTGCCTTCATTCTTTCACACCAGTTATAATGCTCCTCGATATTTATGCCTGATCCAAAGTAAATAATTTCGTCTTTTTTCTAGACTTCTTAAACTTTTGTAGTGATATAGTGGATTCAGGAGTACTGTTTTTTTTTCGAGACTGCATTCCGAACTCATGAAAGCCGCGGCAAATCCCACAACTAGCTCCAACTATCAGTTCCTTATTGCACGTTCATCTCATGCAGAAACAGTGTAATTACATACCNAAGCAGAACTGTTTGCTACCGAGCACGTCCCCAGGTTGCGGACAGGGGAACGACCGCTAACTGGCGGTTAACTGTGAATAAGGTGGGTTCATTCTCACTGAATAAGCGATCGCGGATGATCTGCGGCAGTGCTCGAGGATGTGGTGGGTTTACCACTTGGCAAGGGTTCTCCACACAAAACACCACATGCATCTTATGACAGCGCTGTGACGTGGCGAGTGTGGGCCGCCACTGAATACGGTCATTGTCCCCTTTTCGAATTCCATCTCCCCGACAAGGTCTTCCGGAGAGGGCGCTGGGCTCCGGTGGCTTTCCCCCGCGCTATTTAAAGATGGTGGAATAAAGCTTGTTAGAGAACTCCACGTCCTGTTCTCTAAAGTTTGGAACACTGAACAGGTCCCCTCCTTGTGGGGGGGAGTCGATTGTCGTCCCCATCTTTAAAAAGGCTCCGTGCAATGATTGCGCCAATCATAGGGGTATAAGCCTGGTCCCATAGCGTCAAACCTGTCAGCATCCGTCATTCTTCGTAGATAGTACAAAACGCGCGAGGAACATGCCCGCGCGGAGCAGGCTGGGTTTCGTACCGGTCGTGGCTGCATCGATCAAATCTTCATCCTCCGGCAGTTGCTTGAGCACCGTCATGCCTGTCAAAGACCAACGGTCATTGTATTCTTAGGCATCCGCGCGGCTCTGTCTATAGGACCGCACTATGGAGCTGTTTGTTGAGGAATGCAGTACCAGAGAAGTATGTGTCGATCCTCAAAGAGTTGTATCGTCATACCTCATGACGGGTTAGGGCTTATAGCCCGCTTTCACCACCCTTCGCCATCTCCAGTGGAGTTCGACAAGGCTGCTCTATATACCCTTTCGTTTTCAACTTCGCCATAGAGGATGTTCTGCAGGACGCTTTGTCCGGTCTAGTAAACGGTGGAGTCAAACTCCCAGAAAACAGTCCTTGACTTAGAATATGCCGATGACATCGCCTTGCTTGGTGACAATATACAGGCATTCCAAAATGGTTTGAACAGCTTGGCGATCGAGGTATCCAAGTATGGTATGTGCTTTCACCTTCTAATTGCAAAGTGCTCGTTCAAGACTGCCGGGAGCCTGTGCCTGCGCTCACCCTCTGTGGTGATCAGCTGGAAGTAGTCAAGAGCTTTAAGTACCTCGGGAGCTTGGTCGTAGCTGGTATTGGTGTTGGGGAGGAGATCACATCACGAATAGCGAAAGCTAGAGCAGCTTTCGCCAACCTGTGATGCCTGTGGTGCCGCCATTACATCCGACTGTCCCTTAAGGGAAGCGTGTACATTGCCGCGGTCCGTAGTGTTCTGCTTTACGGTTGCGAGACCTGGCCCCTCTGAGCGGAGGATGCTAATCAACTTTTCGGATTCGATCACCGATGCCTTAGAAGCATTGCTCGTGTCTGGTAGGAACATCGGGTGAGCAATGACGAAATTCGTCGTCGTGTGCTAGGTACTGATAGTCGTTCTCTAACGGAAGAAATCGTTTTACACCGCCTCTGATGGCTCGGTCATGTTTGCGTATGCCTGCCCATCGACTACCTCACCGTGGTCTCTTTGCACGTGCCGGAAAAGGCTGGAAGAAGCGCCGCGCCGGTCATACCTTGACATGATGTGGAGGTACGAAGAAGTTGGCCTCAGCATTGGCTTCGGTTGGTGCAGCTCGCCTTCCAGGTTGGGGCCCAACGGATAAGGACTGCCGATGGCTAGAGACGTTGGGAGATATGGCTCAGAATAGATGTCAGTGGCGCGGTTGTTATGCAGTTTGTTTGGTGAAACCTCATTCCCCATGATGAAAAATACTTCAAAAAGTTTACGGTGAAACTATAAAAAAAGTCGTTCATTCATTCATCTTTTTTCTGTGTTCTCTGTTTCCCCTATTTTTATTTAATCTTTCTGTACTCATCCATAACTTCATTATCATCGTTTAGCATTGGCATCATGCTTGATCCTGTTTAATTTTCAGACCTAACTGAGGATAGAGCTCGCAATATAATCTTTTATTTCATTATTACATTAAATCTATCTATTCTTACAAATCGAGATTCCTATACATCCACAGTATATGTCCACTCTTTGAGAGCATAAAACGTTTCTGGACGTGATTTGTGCTCATTGACAGACGATTTCAAGCTGAATGACAACATTTACGGAGCACACAGTTTTTCATTAACTCAAAGATCAATATTCGACCTTTTGGTATGATGCTAACAGATTTCTCTTTCCCTTATTCCCTAAGAAATTGTATGGTTGGCAGTAAAACGTCTTGCTAAATCCACCTTTTTAGTCTTACAAATCTCTCGTTAGGTTATCATCATCGTACAGCAAACTACAGTTAATTGAACTTCGCTGATCCCTGGTAAACTCATAATTCATACAAGGTAAGTGAAAATGTGTGAAGCGGATAGCGATTGGGCCTATTTTAAGGCATGGGGAAAGAAAGTAAATGTCTACGGTCAAAACACAGAGTACACAATCGAACTCTGCAAACATATCTTTTCAAGTATTCTGACCTGATGATAAATCAAAACAAGGCCACTTCTGACGGTTCACTGCCATATCCTTCAAAGTCTCCAACAAACCAATTGCGGAGTCTTTCGGACCCCAACCCGGAAGAAGGGAGACAGCTACCCTAACTAATGACTCTCTGTATTTCTTCGCGTTTCGTCTGCACGTCATTTTTTTGACCTCCTTGTGACTCGTCCACCCCAGCGGCTACAGCAAATAAAGTGCGGTGCGGCAGATGACAGCTGGGTATACGAAATACTTGCCCTGACCAGCGAAACCTAATTACCTGAATTCGATGAGCCAGCGGGTTCATCCCTGATAAACTCCCAAATACGACGGTTTATCTCCAGGTTATTAACCCTCTCGATCCATTCTAGATCGACTAAACTACGTAACGACCGATAATCAAAAATTTCTAGTCGATGGATATCTACTCGCAAATTCAAGGCCTGTCACAACCATAGCTCAGCAATGAATTAACGGCAGCACGATATACACGAACTTCAACTTTTCTCCAGTTTCCCACTCTAAAAATACCACTTAGTGCATCCTCCAATATTTTGTCTACGACGAACTTAAACAGAGATGACGAATACCGCTTCTCGTTACATGCAGAGCTCATGAGTTGTTTGTTTCCACGGCCGATTTTCTAACGGACAAAGTTTCTACCAAAACACACCGATTATCTGGCCACTTGTAATTTCCACCTTGGCTGACAACTTTCATCACAGAACTCCTCCTAAGTTTTAAGTAAAGTTGCATATCAAAAGCGAAAGGTTGTTATGTCTTCAATGCATAGAACAGAGCATAAACTAAAAACTATGAAGCATTGTATGCTTATTTTAGTTTGGTCTAACCTCATCAGAGGTGCGAATATTTTGACCCAACTGAAAGTTAATTTCTGGGAACTTCGATTAAGAAAATAAGCATATTAAACATCTGCCAACCGGGTAAGTTAGTGAGACCTTTGACATGTTATTGAGACCTTTGTCATTTTATCGTCACATAATGCAATACAACACATACTTACAAGCTTTCTGTGGGGATCACACCTCTTAGCAATAGCCACTTATATTGCAAATGATTTGGACCGATTCTAAACACCACTACTCGGTGTCCAGATAAATGATGCGTGATGCTTGCAACAAGATAGTTTATGCTAAATTTAGTGGTTAAAAAATGAAGTAATCTGTCCACTTCTGAGGCTGGCAGTGTGATTGTGTTTTACCTCTGAGGACCAGGATTTGATGTTTAATTAATCTCATGGGTTTGCGCTGTTAATGAGGCCGACTTATATCAAAATGACAGCAGGGTACATTCTGTCTTATTAGATAAATTCTGATCTTATCAGTCATCAAGCTAAGTACTACGGAATTTCCACAATAAGTTTTATTTTTCCAAAGACGAAGCAAACTTATAAAGGTAAGAGGTAAAATGTCAAGAAATGAGTTTGCAAAAGAAAACAAATCAATGTTTCAGTAGGACATTTTAGGAATAAAAACAAATCTATAAATTATTAGACAAGTCAAACTGGTACACTGATGACTACATTAAAAGACACATAATTATCCTACCGTGGGCTTGTCCACTTTAACACCGAATGTATCCCGATAGAAAGCGGAGGCTTCTTCAATATTTGGAACCACGATTGCCACGTGGTTTAAACCTTTCACATTCCAAGGGCTCTGAAAACAAATTAAGTGGAAACGGGTTGGTTGACAAAATCCAGGAGAATACAGCATTTACGCAATCTCAAGGTGTCAAACTATTTGAGATAAAGCGAGCTATGTTTCGGATGCTCATTGAATTAACTGACATTTACAATAGTGAAACTGGACGACATATCAACAAGCAAATAAAAAATCAGGTGAAATATCAACAAAAAGAAAAAGGTATAACTAAATTCCATACGTTGTATAAACAGGCATCACATCTGAGTAATAAAAGTAACGCAAATTCTTACGTTAACAGGAAAAATTATATATATCGTCATCATTTGAAAGTTGTTTCTAATCTGTTTATTCAATGAGATGACTGATAGAGTAGCAACTAAGAACGAACCTTAATGAAGGAAAACGAGATAAAAGGATAAAATGGTGCCTGCTAACAAAGAGGATGTCTATCCTGAATGGCACCTAACCTCATAAAAAATGAAGCAAGCAAATTACGAAACTACCAATCAGTGCGTGTTAATTAAATTTCACGGAATAAACCCCATGCACTTTAAATATATTGAAAATGGATTCGTCAACACACGCATGCTGACAGTGTTTACCATGAGATAAACTTGAAGAGAAGGCATAACAAAGGTAGATTGCACGATTTATGCCAAGGAAGATTTCACTGCATCTCAACTGGTATAATGCGGTAGAAAACTACAGTTGTAGATGCAGCTAAGGACTCAGCGAAATTTTCTTTGGCATGAATCGTGCAACCTAGTTTTTCTGTGCTCTTTCTTTAGGTTTATCTCGAAAAAATAACTGTTTCATTTTTATTCTAGACGAAAGGTCGAGCCACCCCCGTCAGCACATGGGACGGCTTTTCGTCCCATTACAGTCCTTTGAGAGTCTTTGCAGGAAGATGTCACTTTTAACCGTCCCTTTGCTGTCCCATTAGAGTGCTGCAGTGACTCTAATTCTCACAGTCCCGTTGGAGTTCTGGCGGAGCTGTTTCGAATACAGTATATTCACTCAGAATCCAGGAATAACGGGAAAGATATTATTTTTGAATGTGTAGAAAAGTAGCTTATAAAATCCAATGAACAGTTTGTATAATGAAATTAACAAACACCTTACACTATGAAATAACCATTTACATTTAATTCTCATAGCGTGACATCTTGAACATTCACGTTCCAATAATGCTGTTTACAAACCACATAGATCGTCGTGCTAGGATATTAGGAGATGCATTCTCGCCAGTTTGGCATCCGAACACCTTTCGTAAACATGAAACGTTCTATGAAAATTTTTTGAGGAAGTTGGTAAACTGATAAACGCATTTCACTGGGTATCCAGATGCAGTAAGTGCAAAATATGGTGTATACGCAATTGCAGGAAACCAAAAAGCTGGAGAAGAAAACCTAAGTATGAAGCAAAGGAAGATTCGTTCTCCTGATAATTTATTGTGAATTCGGTATTTTTCAGATCAGATAGTTGCCGCCTCAAGGATTTTAACTAAGGCAGCCCATCCTGTGGATAGGAAAGTGTGGAGAGATGGAGACGGCTGCCGCTATTGGTAATAGTCGTAACCTCTTCCATATAATTGAAAATACGGGCCCTAGGAAAATAGACGTAAGTGAGGTAATTAAGGAATGCAATGGCACATTGATTCACGATCAGCAACGCCGTCTTGACCGTTGGGTTGAAGACTTCAAGGCTCAGTTCAACTATCCCCCAGCGACATCTTATCTTTCACTCTCCGCCTCGACTGGACAAATACTCCAAGTTGATGCTAGTCCTCCATCTGAACTGGAGGTTTGTCGGGAAATAAGTTATCTCAAAAGGTATAAGGCCTCTGGCCCAGATGGGCTGTTCCCACCAGCGTTTAAGGATAGAGTTGACAAAACTCCTGGGTTTAATATGGGAAAGGGAAGAGGTTCCAGCTGAATAGTGTGAGTCGGTGATCATACCGATTTACAAGAAAGGTGATAGATCCTCTTGTGAAAACCATAGAGGAATTAGTTTAACCAACATCGTCTCTAAACTTCTCGCTGGCATTATACTCCGCCGATTGTCTGCCGCAGGTGAACGGCGCACGCGTGAGAACCAGGCTAGTTTTAGACCCCGTCGAGGTTGTATCGTTCACATCTTCACTCTCCGTCAAATTCTGGAGCACCGGCATTCTTTTCGTAGACCCACCATTTCTGTCTTCCTAGATCTGGAGGCGGCTTTCAACTCAGTCGACCGCTCAAAACTCTGGCGCTGTTTTTCCCTGAAAGGTGTGCCCGAGAAGTTTATTTCAATATTAAGATCGCTTTATACTAATAGCCGAAGTCGAGTCCGGGCTTACGGCACTTTTTCGCCCGAGTTCACCACAGAAAGTGGTGTTTTTTAGAGTTGCCCTCTCTCTCCATTTCTGTTTAACTTTGTTATAGATCTCATTATGGAAACAGCCCTATCCTCGTGCGAGGATAGTGGCATAGATTTACTCTCAGCTGGCAGGCTATTTGATCTAGAGTACGCAGACGACATTGTGCTACTAAGTGAAAATCCAGGTAAGTTTTAAGTATTTTTGGGTAACCAGTGTAGCCATATTCGGCACCACCAAGGTGTAAAATGTTACTACAAGACTGGGTTGGTCCACCACCCAGCCTCATCCTAACTGGGGAAGTAATAGAGCAGGTGGATAAGTTTTATTTGGACAGCTACATCTCATCCGATGGACGCATCACGGATGAAGTGTCACCTCGCGTACAGAAGGCTCGGTTGGTATTTACCAACTTGAGACATCTGTCGCGCCGTCGCGACATCCGGCTGTCTGTGAAGGGTCGAGTGTATGCCGCGACAGTTCGCCCAGTCCTGCTATACGGTGCACAAACTTCTCCATTAAGAAAACAGGATAAAGACAGACTGTCGGTGTTTGAACACCACTGTCTACGCAGCATNGGGGTAGTCGGATGAGCAATGCTGAGGTTAGGCGCAGAGTTTTGGGTATCCGTGGTCGCCCACTGAAGTAAGTGATCGACCTTCATGGATTACGTTGGTTGGGGCATGTGTTACCCATGTCACCAGATAAGTTACCAAGGCGAGCGATGTTCGCCGAAGCAGACACCGAGTGGAAAAGAGGGTATAAAAACCCTAATCAGGTCACATAGCCTCTGTTAGGCTCCTTGGCTGGGGACCTTGGGATGATCGTAACCGATGGTTAGAGACACTGAGTGATATGGCTGGGTGTCGCAACCAGTGGCTTGCATCTTCTCAATTTCTTTCCAACCTTAGTCCACTGAACTTCTCCATTTTCTGTTCGAATCGTCGATGGTTAGAGACACTGAGCGATATGGCTGGGTGTCGTAAACAGTGGCGTTCGTGCATCGTAACCGCTGGTTAGAGACACTGAGCGATATGGCTGGGTGTCGTAAACAGTGGCGTTCGTGCATCTCCAATTTCTTTCCAGCCTTAGATCACTGAACCTCTCCATTTTCTGTTTGACTTCACTTTCAACTTTCCTTTCTTCTCCTATTCTTCATCCACATGGGCAGCCAAAAGACAACAACAAAACTGGCGCACGAATATTTGCTGTTAATGGTTGTACAAACGGAAACAAACAGCCCCTCCTGTAAATATTGCTAAAAGAGTAGCTACCCATACAACACGAGGATCCTCCTGGCAGTTCCCTGAGTTTACCACCGGGAATGCCCAATGTGTATCCCCTTTTGAAATATTTAGGGGGCACTCATCTATAAGCCGAGTATCTCTTTGGACGCCCCCAGGTACTCATCTTCTTAGTCAAAAACTGAACATTCATTATGTCATCAAAAGTTTTCACACGTATTTGTAAAATTTTATGGCCCATTATTACCGTTTCGCAAGGTAACTAAACGCACTCATAGAATATCGCTATCAGGGCTATTCTGCTACCACAGACTTCTCTTTTACTAAAGCAACACAACTAGATAACGTATTTGAAACGGGACTTAACCAATTCGATACACGTTACTTACTGCCTTTAGGCCTTTCGAATACTCATTTCCCAGCTATTGTTGAAACATAAATTAACATGCTAATATATATATAATTTAATATACTAAAGCCTAGTTGAACTTGCGCAGCATAAGCATTATGCTTCGAGAATGTTAAATCCTGATTTACTGAACGAAAGTTGAAAACTGTTGAAAGCCCCAGCTTAAGCTGAAACATTCACACCGATACAGTCAGCACAGAGGTACGTTTCAAAGTCATCGTTTCGTCACTGAGGGACACCTCAGCAATGGTAAAAGGAAAATGTATAGTGTGTGCGAGTGGATTGTGAGAATTCAATTTAGTCCATCTTAGCCTAAAAATTTGAATCAGACTTAACCATATGACTTTGAATTAGATAATGATAGAACTGTTTACTATTTAAACAGTAAACCACAAGAAAGCAAACATATGATTTTTCAAGGAGCACTGATAATATGTTTGGAAGTCAAAAGTAATAATTCGGAGAGAAATGGAATAAAAAGCATTAATAAACATTCGTAATTATTTATTTTAGTGGAGAATACCTCGCAAATCGAATATCAATTTTTTGACTAGATTCTCGTTCTTTCATGAAATACAGGGATTCAAATGGTTATTCTGAACGATTTAATGTACGCTGATGATAGCAACACCTTACCAAGAAGTGAGTGTAATCAAGGTACACTCAAGGGACGACCGAGTGAACTCCTGTGTTGACTGGGTTGTTAATGTTGGACTCAATTGTAGTTGACATATATGCAGCGCTTCTGATTTCCAACTGCAACAATGCTGTGCACATAGCATAACATTGAATATCATAAATTTTCTAACAATGGAACATCAGTATCCATCTATAAGGGTATTATACGGGATCCCGTATATTTGTATTTATTATAGATCTCGAGATCTATATATTTAATCTTCAATTGTTAAGAGCAATGGGAGGTCCCGTAGTAGCCCCATCTCATTGTGCTCCACTGGGCTGATTAGGTGTTGATACCAGACCAGTGATCCTGCATAGTCTGTCAAGTTTTAGCTTGAAGATGCTGTCGTTTGGCTCTTCCACCTTGTCCTCCGAAAGTGCATTCTAGAGATTTGTCCCCCTCCTTGACAGATGATAGATCAACGGCAGACTGTTTGAATGCATCTTGCGGAGCGTCAGTGCGTGTCCCCTGATGCGGTTGTTGTTCCTCAGGGGGAATTCCAACTGCAATTCTGGGCCAAAGTCGCCCCGGATGATGCGTCTGGTGTAGATTAGGTCACCTCTCAGGCATCTATATGAAATGGGGAACAGTCCCGTTGCACTCGTAGTTGATCCCACGTAGTCCTTTAATGAGGTGTGTAGCAGCCCTTTGGACTCTTTCCAGCTGAGCAACCTCATGTTGAGATCATTTAATCTTGGCACTCAAGGTCAGGCACGTTTAATT
>UZAN01040345.1:62785-81439 GCA_900618425.1 Echinostoma caproni | reverse complement strand
ACTTTCCGGGAACAGGTGGTGGGTTTTGCGATTCTGAACACTGGACACACTGCGTATCCGATGCTCCACTGAATCAGTAACTTTAGACATTTCCGGTTTCATTTCGTTCACTTCCGCGTGAGAGCGAAAGCGCAGTAGACAGCCTCAATCCGCGTGGTTTCAATCTAATTGTAGTAAAGCCTTCTAATAAATTATGTGCAGGGTTAAAACATCTTTTTTTGTCTCACTGGAAAATCGGAAAACTGTCCTGATCTTATCGTCTCACCATAACCCGGCAGATTTCTGTTCGAGTTTAATTTTATTTGCCCAAATAGCAAGTGGGTGAATCTGTTTACTGTGCGCTCTCAAGAAGGACGTTCCAAGGAAAAATAGTGTACTGAGACTGTTTTAGATTGGTTTTGAAAATTCCCAGTGTTTTGTTTTAACTTTTTCTACACTTCAGTTTTATACAACTGATATTCACCGAGGAAAATACTTTCGCTTTTGCACAATCTTAAAGAATTTGCAAATCTGACCCACCGTGTGGTCACTCTGAAAAACTGATCTGACTAACTTTCATTCTAACCACTGGGAACAGTTTATTAACGACGTCGTTATCCGTATAATTCACTGCATTACAGGATTACTGTAGCCAGTCCATATTCAAGTCAGGGTTACGTGAACTTCGATTGAATTGTGAAATGGGCACACGGTTTTGTTGAAGGCAGTAGTTTACTTGAAAAGATTAGATGGCCTTTTGTTCGACTATACTCACTCTAGGAAAGCCGAGATATGTACAGTCTTCCATTATGCTTATGTGAACTACTTCCGTCGCAATTCTTTGCGATTTGTTTTAGTCACGACTGTTTTCAATTCAATGCTGGACGCGGTGCTCATTATCCTTACAAAGTAAGCTAATTTGGAGAATCGAAATAATCATTAGTGTAGTCCTACTTGTGGTAGGATCACGTATGTCATTCTCGCATTATGTTTAGAGGAGTTTAATTGTATATTGCGTCAGACTTCTTTATTTCGTCCAATTGAGCTAAATATGTCTCTGCGAGGATGAAGACTGTTCAGCTTGTCATGTAATCAATCTGGGTGGGCCGTAGTTGATAAATATGATTCTTTATTGGTACCAAGTGCGTCGCAAGAATTTATAAGGAACCCTTGTATCGGAGACCAATTATTCTGATCAAGTCAGATAATGCATTATGAGTGCTAGAATAAATGTTTCTAACCTATAATAGGATGTGCGAAAACTCAGATAATCCAAATACTTAGCGCGCCAGACTAAAAACCCAACATGTCCAGGTTCGTTTACCATCGGATATTTTGGATGCGCAGTGATAGTAACGATATAACGAGATAAATATCATTTAAGAATGAAGAAGGTATTTCTATAACTAGTTCTCATACCATCAATGGACAAGACAAGATTTTGCTACCCAAAAATAAAAAGTATATTGGTCACTGATGTTGAATTGTACAGAGTATGCTGTTCTGAGTGTTCAATTGCATAACCCGATTGGTGATTGTGACGACTGTGAGTTTACATCATAGGCAAGATAAGTTTTCATACTATTCGACCTTCACTGGAGGATGACAGGGAAAAAAGTTGTGCAAGACGCGAAACTCATTTCCTTTTGCATTCATTTCCTCCGGAATACAACTCCCCAATTGTGGTCATCAAACTGTAGGATGCAAGCGATCACCAATTTTTTATCCCCCAAAACTCGAATTATATGGTAAATATCCAAGTTATCCCTAACCTGGATTTTAGTAGTTCTTTATTTCTTCAGCTGTTTGCTGATGTGATTCATCTGTTCAGTGCCTACCTTTTGGTGAAATACAGAAATCTTTCTTTGTGCGCAGTGGTAACTTGTAAGTCTCTGTTACTTTTTACTCATCTACTTACTTGGAACACAGAGAAACTTATGGAATGGAATCAGATGTCTATAGTTTTACTTTGTCGCTTTCGCATGGGATAAATTTAATCTTCCGTCCCTAATCCTGTTATCAAACATTTTTTAGAATATAAAGTTGTCACACAGTAGGAGCAATATTGAACTAGTTTCACACTAGCCAATCAGGTTCCCTGGTAAGGTGGTAGTATCTTGACAAGCAACGGTGCTTGTTTACTGAACAGTATGATTGATTGATCCACGAGATAATCGACTGCTTGCCAGGATCGATTCAGATCAAAAGAGGAACGTGAGTTTTTGATTGTCCACGTCTTTGACAGGCGCCCTCCTCCAGCAGAGAGGAAATTTGTCGATTATGTGCAACAGAGGGCACAAAGAACACAACACAGAAAATTTCTGTGATACAAACTCATCCAGACAGGATAGGTTTTGGTTATTCTTTTCCCGCCTGTATGCCAACTTATTAGGTTTGGGATATTCGTGTGGACACGTGTCTGTATGTGTGTACACGTGTGTACGTACGTGCATGTTAGCATGTGTACGCAGGACAACGAGGGTGGGACTAAGCCGTTCACTGTCTGTGTTTGTCTGCGCTCTTCTGTGCGATTTCTCCCTCTCGGACCAAATAGATATCATCGTCTTTAGATAACTTTTACTCGGATCCTCATCAGACACAATAGTAGAGGTAGTTCTAGTAGTAGTAGTATTAGTATGGTAATAGTAGCGCAAGTAGTAATAATATGTCCCTCAGGCAATTTTTGATTTCCTGGAGGACCAATAAGAAGTGCTTATCAACACTGCATGTGGACTAGGAACAAAACCCAGGATGCTATTAGCAATCAACTACTGAAATTAAACGGGAACTCGTCTGTTGGAGATTCCCAATTGCACATACACATCCTGACGTACGTGGGCACAATTTGGCGGTGCGCAAGTGTATCTACTCGCTTCCGTATGTGTGCGCGACATGCGTGTGTTTGTGTGTGTGCCTCGGTAGGGGTGTGAAAGACAGAAAGAGTCTGCACCATCAGAAATGTCAGCAAAGAAATTATCACGCGAATACGGGTGACAACTTCGCCATAGTCATTGAACGTGTCGTACAGCTCCCGGACCAAGTTACTAACTGGCTGACTAATTAACTAACCGACTGACTGATGAATTGACTGTTCTGGTCGGTTAGAAACATACAGTGTGCTAACCGAACGGAAGCCCTGCCCCAAATCAGTGTTTTCTTTCGCCGTTGTCTACCCTAACTAACTTGTTTACGCCCCGGAACGCAATCGGAAATTATGCACCAAATGGTTGTGACTCTGTTCGGATAAATGTTTTACTGACAGATATGGATAATCACTGTTGAAGTCCACCTTGAAATGAACCTCCACTGTGAGATAACTCGAAGTGACCCACTAATTATTGGTGAATGTAACCATCAAAGTTTTGTCCTGTGTGAGGAAACATAATTGAAGTGTGCTCAATGTGTGATTGATTGAAATAAACATGGACATTATCACAGCAGGGTAAGTCAAACCTGAGTGACGCTGTGGAATTATCGGATAACATCGGGAGATAAGTGTAAAAATTCTATCTATATTTTGGAATATGTGAGGATCTCAAATATTTCAGTAATGCACATGTACCTAGCAGGTCCTTATGAGTAGTGGTATGGGATAATTGATATTGATTAGAGCTGACTGTCCTTTGGACTTCATCTTTAAGCACATTTCTCAGTTCATCAAGTCACCTATGCACTCTGAAGCCCCAGATTCAAATTTTGCTCCTTATAGAGTTCATCAGTAGTTGATGGCCAGCTCAAATCAATTTTGTTAGATATTTATAATGGTTTCACTTTATTGTTAGTTGCGAAAACTTAAATTTTCAGTGAGGGATTCGCGGTCAATAGTGTAACAGTTTCGTTTGTCAATTTGAGTATCGATAAGGACAATAAAACTTTAATTTTTACAAATGAAATCAGAAGCAGCTCAGTGATAACCAAACCCACGAAAGCCATGATCATCTTGCTACATTTCTTCATCAACAAACAAGGATTCCCTTCGGCTCAGATAGTGCAGAGGTTTTCTGGATGTAATTCCTTAAGCACCACGGAGAATATTTGTCTTCCATGTAGCTCAAAGGTCACGTTTCAATTCGGACACGAAAGTTCGTGATTTGAAAGCACATATAGCCACAAACTGTAGACATTGACAATGCGTTCGGTTCCTTTTGCCGGCCCTCGTATGTGTCAAGTTCTCTGTTTTTATGTAAATGTATGCGACAAAATGAGAAAAAACGTGCGCTTTTGAACATATTTTAAAAACGATAGATCTCTATCAACGAAATACGTAGGTGAACCGGGTTAGTGATAGACTCTTTCATCTACTCGGGCAAATCGAGGCGGATGCGGTAGGAATACTGATGCTCAGCTCGGATTCTGTGCACATAAAAATAGCGAAAGTCTAGTGAATCATTAGCCCGTTGCATTCAGTTGACTACAGTTGATTTTCTAATCTGCTCTTTCCCCCACACTCTGATCCTTATTACTCACTTGCCTAACTGTGTTACTTTCACTCATTAAATGATGCTCGTTTTTCGTCTTGGCATCGCTTTTTAGTGACTTCGATGTATTGCCCTCTCCTCACCTTTTCATCATTCGCCCTTGAACAGTGAAGTAGTTTTGTTTGACCAATTGACACAGGCCACCTCTCCCCTCCACCTGATAACAAGCCTATCCTCAGGATGAGATGCTTGTGCGGAAAACCATTAATTTCCGTGTTGTCATTTTTCAAATTACCTGAGGTTGTTTTGTACATTGACAATTCCCACTCGTCAATCTTTCGTGCAGAACATGATCCATGTTGAAATGCACGACATTCAGCCATCGGAATTATCCAATTTTATCTCCCATTTACCACGACTATCAGGAAAAAATATTCCCTTGACTTTTTATTCACTGCGTAAAACCAACGGCCCGGTAATTTCTTTTCGAATATGTATTTTACCACGAATGTCTTCTCTTTTCATAGGATATAAAATCACATTTTCTGCTCCTTAATCACCTGATCCTATTGCATAACCGTGAGTTCAGGTAACTAAACTCACTCTAGTCGCCATCATTCCGTTGTCTCTGAACTGAAAACTATATTTCTAAAATTCTGCACAATGCTCCCGCACCTAGACGCAATTTGAAGAATTTGTAGGATAGGTATCTCTGGAGAGAATTCAATAAAAGACTAACAAGAACGCGGTAAAACCCAATAACGTTCTGAGTAACTTCCGTGGGGTTAAAGGTGCATTTCACAATTTAAAACCAAAAATGGGTATTTATTCATGAAATAACCTATTTATCTTCCACCTTGTTTTCTCCATCACTCGCGGGGCGTTCTTTTTGTGATTTCTTAATCTAAGACAAACTTCATGTACGAATCCACAGTGCGCAAGTTAGTAGTAGATGTGAAATTTGAAAGGGACTCTCATCGAGAACCGTCTTGCATCGAACGGACTTTTCATCTTTACTTCCGGAGATCAGCTTGTCTTCAGCTTCTCTATACATAATAGTTAAGTATGGTAAACAAAACCTGTAAATTAAGGACAGATAATTCATTTATATCTGTCTAGGATATTAAGTTTCTGTATCTTTCGTGTGTGTTATTGATTACACTGTTTGGCTCTCCCATCAAACATGAGAATCTTTTTCCAAAATGCAACAGCATTGAAAGCCATTCCTATGAAAGACCCTTTTTCACCATCATGCAAGCTTTTATTCTCCCTTGGCCTAGTACGAACGAATAGACATTGTCCGGTGCGAATTGCTGGTACTTATCAGTTACGTCATCCGGATTTTTAAAGTGGAGCTGCAAATAAACCTAGTAACCATGTAAATTATGGGATTGAGTGGATGAAGTGCCTTTTCAATAACTAACAACGTTAATGTCAATGGCTGGCTTAAAATTGAGGTGCTCACAACAAAGCAACAGGAAATTGGCAAACAAGTGAGTTCCACGACCGGCCACATTCATTCGTACTTAGACGTTTATATATATACATATATATATATATATATATATATATATATCTTTAGACCTCCATTAGGTTGTGGTACAAAAACGGGTGACGTAGGTATACTACCCGAAAGCTATGAGCACTCGGTGTCCGTTCTCAGCAGGCTTCAGTGGAACCCTCTTTGGAATCGAGACCATGAGTTGGCACTAAAGGATTAACTGCTGTGCGGAAGTTTGATACAGTGATGAAGCATTGCAGTTTTAATGTTCACAGTCATTGTAATATCATTCCCATATTATGAGTTAGAATCGGACTAGCACCGTCTTAATTTCTCAGCGCTTTCTGATGCATTAAAGCCCACAAATGACTGTTTCTGACCTCTTTCTTAGCACTGGTTGTGCAACTGTATATTAAATAAAAAGGCATGATGGATTATCATTATTAAATTCAGCGTTTACGCGCCATGGACATACACTCGCAGGTATCTGTGTGTCAAACGCAGGCTAGGTCCAGATGCTTTCTGTCAAATAGCTCTTCTGTTTGGCACAAATGATCACCTGGTTTTAGCTAATCTGCTTCATCTAAGTCCATGTTTTCAGGCTTTAGAACGCAAATGAAAGCACTGGGAATAGATGTCATCTCCATATAGAAAATATCTCCCCGGAACCGTCGATCGTTCTTTGCTACGGAAAACACAGTGAACGCGATCCTCGGATATCATACATAGTGCAATTCAATTTATTCAGATTGAACATTGGACCTATGAATGACCGCTCATAAAATGATAAGGATGAAGGGAAGTTTGTACAACTGCGGTAGATGAAACGCAGTCTGTGTTCTCAACAAAAAGACTGTTCATAGAGGATTTTGATCCCTCACATGAAAACTAATGTTTCGTAAGACCACAAGATATTCGTGAACTATAAAAGCGGTCTGCCGCTGGCGCTATTTGGACCCGACAACTGAATGAATGGCTAACGAGAGAATCAAATCAACATCGAACTGGTTTTTAATTAAACTCAATAAGATTCTTCGTATATCTTTAGATATTACAGCGGATAAAATCTGTGGATAGTTGAATGTGAAAAAAGCAGATAATATTCATATGCAGTGGGATCAGTTTCTGTTTATGCACCTTGAATAACCGAACTCACGTGCTGATTGATTTGATCGACAAACATTTTCAACAAGTGAAGATAAAATCCCCTTTTGTGAATACCATTCATCGAGAAAAGAAATTGACTTTCATTCTTTTTGTGAATTCCCTAGTTCGACAAATACCAACACTGTTTTGTTTATGTCATTCCTCCCTATTTTTTATGCCTTCACGAACACACAACTTTAGGTTGTTTCTCTTCAAACTCTAGGAGAGCACATTTGTGCAGGTTAGTGTTATTTTTAACGTCCCTATAAATCTTTATAGCTAAATCAACTTTTCTCGAATATCAATACTGGTGTTTACAGAAAAATTCAGCTGGGAATTATTCGCCTAAGAAATGCTGAACATTGCTAAATGTTTGTATATACACAAGGGAATTTTCTCGGGACTTCCGATACATACCTCGCTCACCGGTCACGAGTTTTGTACTCATTATTAGTGAGCCAATAACTCACGGTTCGTTCGCATTAATCGATTTTCGGATGGTAGAATTTATATGCCAGAACCATGCAAACATTTTCTTTGATACATTTCTGCAACCCCACTTCCTCCATACTCCCAAGCCTTGTCACTGTATCTCACATTTTCACAAGCCATCTACTCTCACACTTTTAAGTACCATTATGTTGCAAACACAAGGCTTTCTCGAGATAGGCTGGTGTCTCCGTCAGATAATCAAACTGTCAAAACTTGATTTCCGCTTATCTTAGCTGCATAATTAAGCAGAATGTGTGTGTGTGTGTGTGTGCGTGTGTGAGGGAGCACACTTAAGACCGGTGAGTCGGATCGAAGAAATGAATCTGTTTTCCGCGTTTACTTTTGAAAAAAGGAATATATCAACACTAACTGAATTAGCTATTCGCTTCATCAATTTTTTATGAGGATTCAATCCCTGTATGAGCTGTTGTGTGACCTGAATTGCTGCTAAGTAAATAGATCCAATCGACGGTCAATTTTTGCCTGTTCAAAACACATTCTCGAAAATCGGATGCATTGTTTAAGATCGATCCAATTCCGCATGCAGTTTAGAAGGGAAAATTGTATAGTCAACTTGCTGACTGAGCGGATCTTGTTGCAGGGCAGCTCTATCGGATTCTCATGAACAAACTAAATCCTCGGAAAATTCACTCGGTGAATTCAAACAGAATATTCTTACTTTATTTGACACGAAAAGAAAACTTTATTAGAACTCGACAACCGCAGTATATTTTTTTCATTCATGACATCTGATCAGGTTGGAAGAGCAGTTAGTCTAATTCTGATAGTTCTTCATCGGCTTTGGCACACCCTGGTGATCACGCAAGGTCTGAGTAAATTGTTGAGAGAATCTACAAAAAGGACCCCACGATGAGTTGCTTCGATTAATCACGCATACAATGACATTTGCCATTCTGCCATACATTATTTCATCAATCAAGAATATGCTACGGAATGAAGGCTCAATAATTAAAAATATGGGAATAGGAGGCAGTTCGGTTAAGGAGCTCAGAAATCAATTCAATATCGTGTATCGTATTACATGTAGTCATCAATGAGTGATGTTCTTAGTCATGTTTTGTCGGAATAATTTTCGTGAAATGATTACTCTCAGTCCGGTTTGTATTTAGTGTCGATCTGCGAACTCCAGGCCTGTCAGCGGGATGATGATGACGCTTCCAATGCAAACATTAGCAAAGTCGGTGAGTAATTTGGGTTTGCTTTCCCGTAGTATGATCCGCGGGTGGAGAAACAATGGAACTGATATATTCAAATCTAATTTATCATTTATCGTCTGGGTGAAGTCGTACAATGTTTAAACAACATGCAAACCATAAAATCCAGCAAAGAGACGCTCGTCAAAAAATACAAAAGCAGTGTAAAAAGAAAAGCCGTGAAAACGGCGATCAATCAGATACATGTTTATTGGTTGCACGTTCAACAAATGAAATGAGTTGATGGAATCCGTGCTACCGATTTTTCAAGTCGATAATGGCTGAATATTTCGATCGTTCAGAAATCTTTAGAATAACATTTGGTAACCACCTCCTACAGACAGACAAATCATCTGTGGCTCCAGCATGGAATGTATTTGGCATGGTGGTGACTACTATATTTTTTTGGGAAATGAAGGGGGTTTGTTAATGCAGGTAGAAATACATACCTTGAGATTCCGCATAATAATGAATAAACGATCATTTTCTGATATGTTCCAAGTGTGAATTCGTTTCTTGACAGTTTTTCTACAAAGTCCTAATTTTCACCCTACACACGGGTGCATATTGGCGTAAAGGGGGAAAAATGAGTGTAGGTAACCTCACACCCCATCAGTCGGGACTTTTATGAACTCCGCATCAAAACCTCTGAATGTGTTGAAAAATCAAGGTCCCAGAACCACACTCAACTGAACACAGCGAACAAATAACTATACTGACACGCAATCAGTGAATACATTATGGTTGCCTCTCGCTCCCTCCCTCTCGTGTCAAACAGTTATCAACCGTAGCCTGTTTTTTGGCTCGGTTCGAAAGCCAAAATGCTCAACGTTACTGACTAGAGTGATAAAACCAAGTGAACGTGGGTTCGACGAAACCGTTCGTGCTACAAGAGAACGGAGAGTAGAATATTTCGTAGAATGATATCACGATACTGAAAACAGTACTTCAAACAAAAAATCACTGATCCAGAAACAGATATGTACGATTTGGTCTAAAAACAGCGCTATCTTTATTTCCAATCTGTAAAATACGGTTATTCCACCGGCTCTGGCACAAACTGCATCATGATTTCGTTAGGCAAATTGATAAATTATCAAACGTGAGACAATAATAAAATTGAAACCAGCACACAACTCTGCAATACGCTTCGTCAGAAACCACGCATATAAAGTACCTATAAAAAGTTCACTACCTCACTGAATACTATGATAGATGGTTTAAAAAATTCTTGATTAAAGGACTGCAATCGAAGAAAACAAACTTTTGCCTTGCGTGTATGTATCTTTCTTGCGTTCTGCTCATTAGGTCCAGGGTTCGATCCCCAGTTGGGTCGATGGATTCGCACTGCTGATAAAACCCAACCAGGTTAAAACAGTTGTCCAGTGCTTCCCAACTTTTCAGTCCACGCTTCATTTGCTATATACACGACGAATTAACTTTTGATATATATATATATATACATTACGGTCATTTCTGCTTCACGGTTGAGATACCCTAAATATGCTAGCGGAAGATATTCCTCGAGAGATTCTCCGACTGTCGTTGTGTGCGTAGTTTGATGCGGGTTGGTTGGAGCAAGCATGTAAAAAACTCTGGAGGAAATAGTCGAGAATTTATTATCGATTCGGTTGGAAATTTTTTATCATTTCTAATTACAATTAGTAGGCTTCATTTGTGAGGACACGTATTACGCATGCCCATCTCTAGTCTACCGGACCGCCGCTCCAGGCAGCAGGAAACATTGTGGTGGCAAACAGATTAAGTGGGAAGGGAGCACGAAGAAATGCATTGGGCCCTTTGTTAAAGTAGGCATCTCCAGTCTTACAGGTTGGTTTCAAAAGATTATACCGATGGGTGCTCAGAAAGACTCAAGGCAGGGCAACTAACCGATATCGTTGGCTTTGTGATCATCAATTCTTATTGGAGTAGAATGCTTGAAAGTATATGTACGTTTGCATAGTTAGGCTGTATACTCTGCGTTAACCATACACATTAACGTTTCTTGTTCCCTTCCAACTAAGCTGAACCCCCTCTCGTTTCTTGATTACTTTGTGTATATTGTGACGTTTTTGGAGAACAAATTAGTTTGTATCTATGTATTTTGCTAAACTATTATGATGTTGATGCTGATGATTTATTAGGAAGCATTTATAAAAATATCCCATTCCCGATTTTCTTTTGGAAATTGCCTGCCGTTGTAGTCTTGATAGATCAAATCTCGAATCTTTCATCTAGAAGCCTTGTTTGAGATGCGGATCATTGTTCGACGACAATGCTCATATGTATTTTTGGTTTGCTCCATGTTGACAGCATCGTTCTGAATATAAAACTGATTACTGTTGCAGTTGCAAGTATTCGGCAGTAAGCCAGCTGTCAGAAAGCAATTTTTCGACCAAACATAACTCCGCAGCACTAGCACTGGATGTCCATTGATACGAAAGGATCATCAATTTGTATTGTACGGTACTCACTTTTGTTATTGTGGAAACCTATGCATAGCCGACTCTGAGACAATTATTGTCCCCAAATAAGCTTTACAAGTTGTCAGTAGTATGATACAAGATGTTTGGTTTTAAGTTTCGGCAGAAATGTAATTCGAAATAATCTAACTTGTTTTTTCATGAGACACCAATGAGCACTTTCACAAAATCTGCTTTCCATTTTCATTCTCATGAAATTGTTTTATTATACGCAATGTTTTCTAATAGTATAGGTACAGACAATTGGTGGAATAAATGGTAACAATTTGGTTTTGTACCTATTCAATTACCACGGCAAATAATATCAGTGAGTGAACCCATTTTCTTTCCCCCTGTATCTAGTTAGGGGGCAGAAGTAACATACAAAGGAAACGGACGGGACACTCGATCGAATCACGATATGCTCATAGTTGCAGTTCCTATGAGCGTTATCACCTTGTGGACTAAACACTCCGAACGCTCTGCATTGGATCCATAAAAGGAAACACGGCTCAGTTAATGCGAGCAATTTGATGGCATCTCACTATGGCGCCCAACTATGCTTCCACTATTGTGCCTATTATCATAGTCATAACTAAAGTTCGGCAAAATAAAAAAATTGCTCAGCATATCAATCGATCAAATTACTCACATATTTGAATCCAGTTGTTGGAAGAACCGCAAAAGATTGTCCTGGGGCTTGGTCCATAAATTCTATATCTATGTAAAAGAAAATGATGCATAACTTAAAAACGGCATTTCTTCGCAACACAAAAGGCTCATAGCATCTACACCAAACCATTACGGTAACATATAAACCACCTGAGGATCATGATCTATCATTATGGCACAAAACGATCAGAAAATTGCGCATGTTTTGTTCCGCGTTCACGTTGCACAGAATAATGTTTCCTGGCGTCCGACAAATACCTATTTTCCACATAAACTGTCCAATTGGCTATCCACCAACAGATGAACATGGACAAAGCTGATTTACAGACTGGACGGCCAGCCAGTTGAGGAGGGGGCAGGGCGAACGACTGTACCAGCACCACTATGCTTGACCTAACCGCTTGAAAAAACCGCCCAACGTGTGATTAATGAACCGCAAATCTCCGACACCAAATTATGGACAGAAAGCACATGCCCATAAGAACAGAAATAATATTTTGAATATGCAATTTAAGCAAAAACAGAATCAGACAAATATCAAATTTAGTTTTGTTTTTACGATTTATTCTTTGACCTTGTGATCGTATCCACCGGTTTGCACTTTGACTTCATGGCATGAGAAGACGCGGCTCCTCGATGTCGGATGACTGCACGCTCTGTCAACGTGCACTAGAAATTGTAGATTTCAAATTAGTTCTGAAAGAATAAATCTTGTTTTGTTCGACGGAATTAGTGCTTACCAACATTACATAGCCAATATCTCCGTAACTGCATATAATGACATTCAGGGATTCTCATACCACTGACTCAATAACGAGTTTCATTTAACTAACCCCACCATGATTCAGATATTGCGTTTTACTAGTGAGAATCTTGGTGTGGATCCCCAGCTGAATAACTGAATTTGCAGTAATGAGGGTGAGACTAAACAATGTCGCTACAATAATACTGTACCTCACAGCGTTGTTATTGCAAGTTTCATTGTCCCCGTGCACAAAATTGTTCATTAAATACTAACTCAATGCTGCGCCGTCCCCTTGTACTAATGAGTAATCCATTGGTGTTTGAAAATACAGATGATTCGGATTTACTTAGTAATTATTTGAATGGATGAAAAGGTAAAACCCCATGAAACAAACTAATTAATAAACGTTAACCTCATTCGCCAGTAATTTAACTATTTGAACAGAAAGGGCCAGCTTCACAAGAAACATGTGACTGAGGTAAACTTCTCAGTTGTGGTTAACAGTATGAATTCATCATAACAAGCGAGGATTGCAAACTATAAGCAGGGTACGGGCTGAACAGTACCAATAATCACCAATTTGCTTATTTTATTTCATTCATTTGCGATATAGTACAACTCATCTTCGCAGGCACCACGCAAGCAACCATAGTGTGCACAAATGAATCGAAAACACTCCGTTTGATTCATACTTTAATTATTTTGCAACTGTAGAGAGGTTTTCTGCTACTGGGATACCGTTCTCTTAAAATCTTTCTGGTACTGAGCAGACTTTAAATAGTGACAAATCAATTAAAACACAGTTAAGATAATTAGTTCCTGGAACATATTCCTTTCGGAATATGCATCGTTTTTAATTACTATATATTGCAGTATTTTTTCTGTTAAATGTGAAATGATAATATTATAAACGTTCCGAAATTTGAACCAGAATAGATGATTCTATTATTTCTATCACTCGGACTTTGTTTTCTGATAAATTATGAAATTAGGCGTGACTTATTTAAATAGTCTGTTAAATTATAGTAACATACTGGTTAAAGCACGATCAATTTACGCTACTCAATGCCGATTCAGGTCATTTATTGTGCTCTCCGCCTTTCTTGAAACATCATACCTGTAAACGCCTAACTTTCCTCAAGTGATTGGATATGTTTATGTAAGTTTGGGAACTTAAACAAACGAAAATATGGATCTGCATTTTTCTGAAGGACTCCCCCAAAGGATGGATGTCATGCGTATTCCTTTTCAACTGACGCTATTCATTACATTCATGTTTGTTATAACGAATCATTTTTAAGGGTATCCAGTCTACCTAGTTTCCACGAATGAAGGAAAGAAGAAACGCCGTCTCAGAAAACACCAGTGAACACTAAGCTCTCTGGAGTGCACGTACGCATGCAAAGGTTTACAATAACAGTTTATTCTACATGTATCACTGGGGGAAATACATTCTGCAAGGGGCTCGCATTTTCTAGACTGATGAACCTATTATATCAGTACCACAAGTTGATTCAACAATTTGCATCTTAGTCAAGGTAAAACGATCATTTGACAAGCATCTTGGATCCAATAACTGGGCAAAGGAACAGAAAGTGCACCGTGTTACTGAAAATATTTGTTGACAAAACGACTGAGCAGATACTGAAGACAAGTGGTAATCCATGGAATCCAGGTACTTTGTTTCTTGCTGACTACAAACGTGTGTAGTACTTCATGTCTTATTAATTATCAGATCGGCAGGACAAGTCAGAATTCGATCATTTGTCCGTGATTATCTCACTAAGACTGTTGACATTTTCGCAGTTCATTAAATCTTATCTCAGACGGATTTCGAACAATAATTATACAAAAAGCGCCTAGAGTATACGAGTTAATTCCATCGATTATTTACACCAGGTTACAAACTTTTACATCGATTATCATAACTCGACTGGACTGAATTCATTTCCGGTTATTTGCTGAATTTCACAATTTGTTTTGCACATCACAAGCACTGATAATGTCACCTCTGCTTAACGAATAGACGAAAATGAAATCGGTCGTGTAACGAAAATTTCTGAAAGCCGATTCGATCCTTTAAAATTATTGCATTATGTCACACGTGGTATGTGATTACTTGAAGTTTCTTCTACGGGGGCCAATATCCAAATTGGGATCACCTTAACAATCTGGAGCTCGTTTGGCTTCATTATTACCCAGAACAACCCAGACTTTCATTAAGTGGTGTGCAGGTTTCACGTTTCCGGTTCGCTATGATACGCGATTTTACGTATTTTTATGATTTGCATTTCCCCGTAAGGCCAAATAGTTGTTCATTAATTGACGTTTTATAGTTGAAATTTCTTTTAAATATATGGACTAACATCTAAATGTAGGCACAAGGGCACATAATAAATGCCCCTCAAAAGATATTTGTGTTAACCAGTTGTTCAGTATTCACACTTGTTAGTTCGCTCCCATTAGAGCTCTTCAGCTTTTGCTTTTTGGGCAAAAACAAACTGACCGACTATGACTGAAGACGAAATCTGAACAAAAGTGAATTACCAATCCTGTTCAACCCCGATGCGAGGTGTGGCACAGTGGGAAAACACACGCCCTCCATGAGACCTGTCCGATGTTCAAAGTCCAAACAACGGATAGTGGATTTGCACTGCTGATGCGGTCCCAAACCACACATTCAAACGTGCTATTAGACTAACGAATTGGCCCAAATCCGGGTCAATGAGCCACTCTCACGGTTTACGGTCCGTAGATAAATAAACTAACAAACATTGTGGGAATTCCTTTCACGAGCTATTCTCCAAACACTATTTGTGTGCGAAGCAAAATATTCAACGTGTCCTCATCACTTGAGGTGTAAAAGGAATCAATAAATTTGTTTGATGCCCATGCGGTAATAAAGACCCGTGAGAACAAAAAGGGCACCCTTGCTACGCTTGCAGTTTTTACCTAGATAGCATTAGTACATTATAATGCACATTGTACGCTCGATCATTTGATCCCCCACAGTTATGAATCACATCAGATGACTGAAATTCCTGAGAAAAACAATCGATTATCTCATCGCTTATGGCTTTCCGTCGCTCAATGCGGAATAAGAAATTCCTTAAGCCCCGGAACATGGTATTTGATTACCAAGTGAACAAATGGAGATAGTGGTTAACACAGTCACCCACATGCAGTTTTATTTTGCCTCGATGTAACTGTGTTATTCATTGCAGTAATATCGGTCCAAAGTTCAATATTTCATTCTGGGGATAACTTACAAGCTCATGCTCTTCTCGTCCCATAGGTTCGCGATGTGTTTAAACGTCAGTGTAAAACGTCACATGATACGTGCTCCTTCCACTGCTGCATGCAGCTTCACAAATGTTGGAAAGTTAATGTGCTAATGCGTATCCAGTCTCAGTTTGAAAGATTCAATGAGTGGGTGGGATAGATTTCCAGATCAAACACACTCTGACTGCGAATGATTGACACCTGCATTCCAATCGGCATTTTGAGACCACTATTAGCTTCCGATGGCAATTTATCTGGGCCAGACGTGAGCACATATGCATTGAGCAGTCATACTTTTGATTATGTGCTGTGGCACAGTGTGTACATACCATAGCAACTGATGCCAAAAAACATTATATAATGTTTTCATATCTTCTACATCAGTTATCGTTTAGCCTCATTTCTCTCTTTGCGTCATTATGCACAAACAATTTTCTTTGCCCCTCAGCACATGCAATTGTATGCTTATATTCCCCATTCTAACCATACTCTATTGGACAATGTTGGTTATGTTGTAACCTCTGTTGTAACCTCGTACTCTTCTGTTGGTCACTTCCCCGAATTAAAGAAATTTAACAAAACAGTATACGGAGGTATATTTTGCAGGTCACGTGACTATGAGTCACTCCCAAAGAAAACTTCCATTTATTTGTTTTATAACTGCAAAATATGGAACGCACATTGATTTAGTGCATTGCATTTATCGCGCTAAACATAGCTCGAGAGTTCTCGAAAAAGGAACTATTACGAGAATAAACGAGTACTCACGACAAATACTTGATTTGTTCAATAGGGACTGTGGAAAATTGGCGGTACAGTGGTTGTCCACCTGATATATAAATGGATTTTAAATGCAACCTCATGTCTGCGGGAGTCATTTTATACCCATACCTGCAAAGAAATATGCCCTGCAGATTCACCATTTTCTCATTAAGATCCCAATTGGCAAGCTACTGGTATCCACCATTGATACACAATCGTGCTCGGACGCTGTCTACTCCATCGCGAGTGATTCGTTCAATTGCATGTCAATCACATCCGTCCAGCTTGCTCTCATCTGAGCAGTTTTTAGTCAGTTCTGACTGTTGGAGGGTAATCCATTTTGCTAATCATTCGATGGTTGATGCGAGGTTTTATTTTCTTGTCGCTCAATTTGGCGAAATGGACAATGAAACGATCCTTCAACTCCTAACCGTTTCAACTCACAATCCAATTGAACGAAATATAATCACTTTGCACACTTTAATTGGATCGACGAGGTGATTTCTTTCCCAAATATGGCGTAATCACTCACACTGTAACTGATTTACTCATGCAAAATCAATCTTGCTTCGACTCAATGGTTCTCGAACTTTCTGTAGAGATGTAGCTGATTGACCTATGTCAGCTGTCAACCACAATGTGTGTAAAGGTGTTTAACGAAACCAACTAACCGCTATAGGCTAGTTATCACAATCTGCTCATTCCTGTTTTGGTGTCAGAAGACCCTAGGTAAAAGTAAAACTCACGCGACAAAACAGGATTCCTTGTTAGTTTAGCTTGCAAGAATGAATACGACACTCCTTTGCACAGAATTTCACACAAGGCACTCATAAGGATTCCGGTTTATTTTATTTGGCAACACGTGAAAAAAGTGTTCTTCACAGTTGACTGAATGATCTTATTGATTGGTCCGTCTCATTAGCTGATCGACTTGAATATACCCAATCAATCGTTCGTAGTCCGTGTCCGTATTGCCACCTGGACTACGGCCATTAGCTACTCGAGAGCGTATTTAGCGGTCTGATATTGAACGGGATTCCAGTGAAAGCGGTACGGTGTTGGGTTGCATCCTTGAAAGCAGGTGGAACAGATGGACAGACAGAGGAATAGACAGATCGATCGGTAGATAGACAGAGAGACCAGGTGAGTGAATGAGTGAGTGATTATGCATGGGCGTTATGTTTGAAAGCACATATGACATGATATTCGCTTGGATGAAAGGTGAAGGCGTTGGTGGTAGGCAACAATAGGGAGATGGGGCACCGAAATCCACTAGGTATGATAAACCTGATTGGACATGATACCTTGTTTTAACCAGGAACTCGTATATGTATATACAAATGTGTTATCAGATGTATAGCTAAAAATACCTTAAAATAAATAATTATGGGAAACAGAACATAGTGTCAGGACAACTGTTTAAAACTCATTGTGTTGACTCATCATTTTACTCAAACACTTTCCAATTAAACAGATTATGTTTGTTCTTTTAGGATTTAACTTCCGGAAGTATTCTTGGAATTAAATCAACAAGTTCGATCATCATATAATTACATGCGTTTCGCCTGACTCTCCACTATGTAAACTGTTCTCCTTTGATTTTGCTAACTCCAGCCGGACGATTCTGGTCGTATGTTGCACTAATCCATCGGCTCGTAACTGTGTCCATTTCACGTTTCAACAGCCCTCTAAATACACAAAAGTTCATGGAGCAGTGAAATGTAAACACTGTGAAAACACAGCCAGTTGTGTGTTTCCGAAAACATTGATTAAGCGTTTTGGCTTTCAATATTTGTATTACAGGAATCATGGGTACTAGTTAACAAAACATGGTATTTTCCCCGGTTTATTAAACGCACTTATCGGTAACCTGTTCCTCGGAACCCCGGTTTTACCCTAAATATGATACAGATCGCCAAATGACTGAGAATAGTTATCGACAAAAATATACAGCAGTTTTCGCATTTATGAATCTGTATCA
>UZAN01040345.1:16260-62144 GCA_900618425.1 Echinostoma caproni | reverse complement strand
GTCACTCGCCGTTCTCCGCTTGCCAAACTACTCTGAGTTGTCCAATTATCCTTTCATGTTCATAACCATCTCACATTTCGCCCCCTCCCTCTATCTCTCTCGTCTGATTGCATATTTATTGAATGAACAGGCTTTTGGTTTTGAATACATCCGGTCTAAGGAGGAAAAGATAGTACCGCATGTTATTCTTAACCAAAACGGGTGGTTCCAGTCATGTATGTCTGCTTGATTGATATTCAGTAATGATACTTATTTCGATTTATCACCTAGACGTGGTCATCCCTGCTTTACCATAGCAGCGTTGTACAGGGAAATATTAGGATTATAGGTTGCCTCACAAAGCGCATTCGATTCACTTTTCTCATCCCCTCCCTGAAATGCATATGAGGGAACTGAACTTGAATGGGACTCGATTACTCATAATGGGCTTGTTTGTCCTGTGTGTAACGGCTTTATTTGGGTGATGTCCTTTATTAAAGTTCTGGATTATAAGAGTAATGGGTTAGCCAGTACTCAGCAACCCAATTTCTTAAAACTAACTGTATTCAATGTTGGAAATTTGTTCACGGAGAAGTGCAGAATATTCCGTTACCAACATTTTGTTGTTAATTTCAGAATTTCATCAAGATTTCTCGTTTCAGTACTGATGAAGATAGATTGTATGGATGATGTGTGCCGGAATCGATGTTTCCAAAGGCAAGTGTATCAGGGATTCGAGGTAAAAATATATGTACATTTACATTTAGGCTATAGCAAGATATGGACCGGATTTCAACCAACCTCGGCTAAAACAGGGAATAACAGGTTTATAATCAAATGCACTGCACCAATCTAACTTGATCCACGGCCCGCGCGAAGCCTAGTGAACAGAAAAACGAAACGTCATCGCTAGCAGCAGAGCATCAGTATTTGTCGGGTGTTAAGTTTGAATCAACTATCTAGTAGTTTGAAGCTGACTGCTTTGAAATTGCCAGGGGTCAGCAGATGTTAGATTTTAAGGATGCAAGAAAGCGCGTGAAAAGAGCTCAAAGGCCGCATACAAAATAGCAGTCTACAAATTGTTTGAAAACTCCGACTGATGCGGTTTACAGTGTCAAGAGCAATGAACGAAAAAAGTGATTAAAATGGAAGAATTAAGGCGAAAATTCCGAAACCAAATCTGTGTTTAGACTCGAATTTGAGAAAGGTGGACAGGTGGCATAAAAATGCTCTCTGGTTACACGAGATCATAAATCGGTTACAGTGAATCCAGAATCAAATGCAACTAAAGATGCAGTGAACGAATGACTACGTTTCTTTGCAGTATCGGGTGTTCGGATGAAGTTTATCGATCAAAAAATGTGAATGGTTTGGATGATCTGGCATGCTTCGAGAATGACGGCTGGCAGAAGTGTGAATTTTTCGATATCCACTATTATCCAAACTTGTTTATAATGGAATGGAGTGAACGTTTCGTTGGGGATGGCACATTTCTAGTGGGCAGTCCTCATATATATTCTGGACAGTGAAGTCATGCCGTTAAACATAATTGTTTACTTTTTCGAGACACCCTAGGAGGATTTGCAAAAGGTCACATCAACCGATACATTAAACGCTCCTACACACACAAATACACGCGCACACATCCCTTTCTCTTCTACTCCAATTAATGGTCTTCAATCGAGCCAATGGATGCAAACATTTTTCCACTGTATGGTATTCGAGAGCATGCCTAGGAATATCCAAAAACAATTTCTCGCTCACCGACTCGTTTTCTCAGAGTAATTTCTAGCTGACTTCACTGAACAGAAGCATTGTTTCTGTGTACACTGACTTAATCAAGCAGCCATTACTATGAATTTAAGCCGATGCAAATCACCTTGATTAGATACACATAGAAAGGAGGAGAGTTTTGTTTTGAGATTTTGAGGATATGAACTCATTAATCGTTAGTGAGTGGTAAAACATTCAGGCAAATACCTGAATACAATGCTGCCTTTATTGACTGTATACATTCTCCTAATCTTTCGTTAGGTTTTCTTAATTGAATTTCAGACGACAAACGTCGTTGGTATTAACTTTGAAGTGAACGTTTGTATTTGAATAGATATCTTTCATGAGCACTAGAGACGTCATTCACAAAACAACTGTTCTGCTGTCTGTCTGTTGAGAAAGAAATGATGCTGTCAGCATACTGGAAACTAAACGATAAAACTTTGGACTGCCATAACATTGTGGGTGGGGCACACGTAAGAGTTACACCGTCTTAACAGAACAATGTGTTGCAAAAAACCACTTGAGAATAGATACAATCAAAGTAATTCGGGGGATGATTTTCTTTATTCAGTTAGGTGGTTGGATGAGACTCAAATGATACATGTTTGAACTAGGTTGATTTCGGAGAACGTTTATGATGCTGTATGTGTAAGCAACATATTTTCGGATCACTGCTATGGTATTTTAACGGTACAAGCTAGTGCTCTCAAAGGGAACAATGTTGTACATGCATCGTCTTTATAACGGTTTGAAATAGCCGCAGAGCGTTAAAGTCATTGCACCTGCCAAAACTATTCACTCTAAAACGCTTCTTACCAGTCACAAATTTGAATAGGTTTGTATAATTTATTCATGGTCATTTCGCTGCATCAGCTCACGTGAATACTGGAGTCCAAGTAACTGTATTAGTCGATGAGATGGAAATCGTGAGATGAAAACTAGGTCTCTGATCAAAACGGACAACAGTACACAGTAACAAAATGAACGGAAGATGGTAGGGGGTCAATCACCAAGGTAAAGCTAATGTGACTAACCATTCACATCGATTGCATAGATGAGGTGTAATTGTATGAATAAATATAGGCCCGGCAAATTTCAGTGACGTTGTATTTGTTGTGTTATAGATGGCCTAAAATGCATAAGTTGGAGGGATACAACGTTTTTGTTCAAATGAGTGTTGTGTAGTCGAAGAAATAAGTCTCTTCTGTCCAGTCGATAACGTAATAGTTTCAAACTGGTCTTCCATCCCTTTCTTAAGACACTCCGGGATGTGTTCGACCATTCGGTGAAGAAACCGCCTCTCCGTGCTGCCTATATGGATGACTGGGCATCCAAACCTGGATAAGTAAAGGCAGTTTGATTTAGCGGAGGTGAGATGCATTGTTTCTTCAAGGATATAGTTGGTATCCGGACCGTAGTGAGGACAATGACCTAGTCAATTGCGCAATAGACGTGCTTCACAGAAGAGTTCAACCGCTTGCTGACTGATTCATTCATGTCATCGCCTATGTATAATAGCATTCATAACCCGCGTTTCTGACTTCTCTATTCACATTGTAATCTAATTAAAACTAGTGCTATTTTTCAGAGTAATAAATTTCAAATACACGTATGAACCAGTCAATCATAGCTTGAGTACATTTCTTATTTTTGACAAATCGCATGTCTTCAGTCTTCAGTCTTCGGGATTGAGGGCAGAGGGCAGGGTGCCCGTGTAAGCCCCATCATCACTGGGTCGAAGGTCCGATCACAAGTGTTCGTTCCTCCATAGCCCCTTCAGGTGCTCATCCAGAGGCCGTTTGAAAGCAGCGTCTGTCTTCTCTTCCACCACAATCATTGGAAGGGAATTTCAGAGTGTTTTTCACCTACGCGAGAGTCGGTAGACTAACGGAAGACCAACTGACTGAAGTTTCCGCAACGTGAGAGAGTGCCCCCGCGTGCGGTGCTCTGTCCGTAAAGGAAAGTACTGTTGCAGCTCGGGGCACATATCACCTCTCAGGATCTTCCTCAGGCAGATGAGATCTTCCCTGAGGCGTCGATACGAAATTGGGAACAGACCAGTAGCCTGTAGAAGACCTTTATAGCTGGTCCCGCGTAGTCCAACAACGAGTCTAGTGGTAGCACGTTGTACACGCTCCAACTTAGCCAGTTCACCGACCGTACAGGGGTATGTCGCCTCACCACGGTACTCAAGTATTGGTCTGACATGTGCAGGGTACAGCAGCCTGAAAGCGTCCATCGTGAGCTGGTTGAAAGACCGGCGAATAGGCCCGAGAATGCTTCATGCGCTAGCACAGACCCGATCAGTGTTTTCGCGGGTCTTTGGTGATGACGTAACCATAACACCCAGGGCTCGTTCGCAAGTTGTTCTGCGCAAGGTGGTTCCCTGGAGGTTGTAGACTACCGCTGAGTCAGCACGCCCCAAATGCAGGTGAGCACACTTTGCTGTATTGACTGGAAGAGCCCAGGTGTCCGCCCACTGAGCCAGGTTATTCAAATCCGCTTGAAAAGAACTTCGATCATTCGGATCCTTGATTGTACGCCAGATTTTGATGTCATCCGCATACATGATGGACGGGCTGCACAGTTGACCAATCAGGTAGTTCACATAAACCACAAAGAGCAATGGACCAAGAACCGAGCCTTGGGGGACCCCACTGGGAGCGGAATACCACGCAGAGAGCGATTTGCCAACACNGACGATCGATGAGGAAGTCTCACAGCCAATTCCGCATTACCACACCTACAACTAGGTTGGATAGCTTTCGCAGAAGGAGGTCATGTGGCACCTTGTCGAAGGCCTTTCTGAAGTCCACGAAGATGATGTCCGTTTCGTCTCCTTTGGCCTTGTCCTCAGTCCACATATGTATACTGGTGATGGGTTATGCGATTTTGCGCTAAGGCTGGCCACTCACAAGCCAATTAGTGGGTCTAGTTTGTCCTGGTTTAACAGCTGTAGGCCGAAAAGCAGAGGTTAAAAACAACGAATCGCATATCTGGTTTAACTGCAGCTATACAAGTGAGTCTGTAAATGCCATTGTTGTATCCGGTTGTCATTCAGAGCGGGGTACACTTTGCACTCTGTGTCAGTGTGCAGTGGGCGATGGAGTAGCACTCTTTCAGTATTCGAACCCTTCGAACATGCCTCAGTCGAATATTTTGATGGTAGTATTACCTGAATTTTCTCCCCGAGACCTGCAAAGGCAAAATTAGAGTTGCTAAGTTTTTAAATTAGTTGAAAATTATCTGCGATTTAGGACAACCTAAAATGAACACCCCGGGATACACGTGATACTTTCTACCTGCAAATTGATACATTTTGAGACATTCTTGAATGTTATAGTTGTTCACGACTTTGATTGTTCTGAAACTTGAAAAGACATATATGCATATGTATTTGCTATCTGTGCTGCTGCCATGATTTACAGCGTTCAACGGCGTTTAAACAGCAAACTAAAGTTTGCTATTTTAGAACAAACTAAGTCCAACTGAAGGTCAATGTGAGTCTCCTAACCTTAATACGAAGTGCATGGTTTTCAAACTTTTCTCTTGAATGAAACCAAACTCGTAGATCCAAAGCAAAATCGAATTACCCTTGAACTGGAAATTAATGGCATTCGTCTATTCTGTTATCATACTAATTCATTCAAATGCTACCCCTTCGACCAGTAGAGCATCATGGAGCTATATATATTTCAAAACAAAAAAATGGGTTTGTTGTTGTTTAAAATTGGTACCCATTGTTGCCTTCCCCAATCTTGTTGCTAAAGGAAGTTCACAGTTGATTACTTATGTGCACTCCCCCTTCATTATATGAAGACTGGGTTATTCCGACATTACTATATCGTGAATTTATATGAAACACACATCTAGTTGCACATATCGCGGAGTTCAGCAATGTACGCATATTATTATAAGATTTATAATTTCAAGTATTTCTATCCCAAATTTGAAAACAACTAACAAAATTAATTCAAACATTTTCAAAGAATATTAACTGCATGCACTTCAACAATGGAAGAATACGAATTACAGTCGTATAAATAACACCAACAGTTCCCCAAAACTATGTCCTTCACTCGAAAGAATATATCAGCTAGGTCTACACCTTCAAAGGGAAATAGAAGTTACGATTCAGGCCAAAGGAACTACACAACTATAGGTCGGTTAGCGTCGAAAGAACAGTAAACCGCTCTCTTCTTGACTCAGTAGTGCACTTAGACTTAGTATCATCAAGTTCATCACCATCAGTTCTGGAAAGCTTCAATGATGGCGATCTTCCTAAATCAAACTCTTATTTTCTCCCTTGGTTTGCACTCATATAAGTTGTTTTGCGGTATTAAACTCGTGCGAGTTCAGTAGTGTGTGAGGACAAACAATGTTTCAGAAAGCAGAAATTTGTAGGCATGTGGGAGGTTTTTGAAAAGCACTTAAGTGTATGCAAACCAGACTATGGTACCTTCGTGGATTTTAACTATTTCAGCTGTCTCTGTAAACTGACATCCATAATACGTGAGGGATCAACGTACACGAGGTTTTCGGCGAAACCCCTTGGCGGATTAGAATAGTTGCAAAACCAAAGTAGCGTTCAGCACTCCATTAAAATCGAAGTAAACTTCACCCATGCTTTTAACGGGAAATACGAGACCTATATAAAAAGTTCAATCGTTTCATCACTGAAACAAGTAGTGGTTAAAGACTCGTTCTCGTGACCCAATCTTTGAAATGGTAGGCTGATTTGAGGAAGAACAGTGAAACATTTTCATCCATGTGAGAAGGAAAGAATTACAGCCAATATTATTTCAATCGAGACATTATCTACTAAGCCCCGCCCCTCAGTTGCTATTCTATGCTCTTTCAATCTACTATTCAATCACATTTAGAAAGAATGGATTAAAGTATTTCTGCTATCCTGGTCGGTGAATCCAACATTCAATTTCTTTCCTGGAAAAGAATGTGGCAACAGCATATCCTTACTTGAACCGATGCGGTAATAGGATACTAACAAATTTTCAAACCAATGAAATAAAATAATCACATTCGCCGTAGCTATCGTCAAATGTGTCGTCATGTGATCGGCACATGCTTTCCCAGGATTTGTAAAGTGATTGCACATTGTATTAACGTTCAAGCAATCTCTCACCGGTGGACTTCCGATTCACGTATTTCTCAAATTCATCGAAACCGCTGTGCTTTACCAATCTGTTCTCTGAATGGATGCAATACAGTCCAGTTGGAATCGTGTAAACGTTCGGGGATTTTTTCTCAGTGTTAAGTGATGCATGTTGTTCAACTTAATCGTGAATTTTATTTATAGATTCGAGCTTCATAAGTAAAATAATACCATTTAAAAGCAAAATCATAAATGTCCTTATTATTCCATTTGTACGCGGTTCACTTAGGGTCTCAACTGCAAAAGGTTTATGCGAGATTTCAGAATAATTCCACTTCAATATGGAAAGTATATCTGAATTGATCAATGACAAAACTGAGCAATGTAAAGGATCTGAAGAAAAAAACTTCTCCCAGACGCCAATTGCTCTATAACTTTCGGTTGCACCTGTATTGCTTCACACAATTCAACAATCTTGGCATCACGATCATTAAAAAATAATCTCGTACACGTCTGGTGTGATGACCCTACAAAAGCATCTTCACAAGTTTAATCTGCGATTCTTTGTAAGAAAATCAGTTTTCATCATTGTTTTCTGGTTGTTATGACAATAACAGACACAATATACGGATTAATCACTCGAATTAGTTGACTGGGGATTGAAAATCACTGGAAATCCTGAAGTATTTAAAACCATCTTGCAATTAATCGATTGCGGTAACTTTTTTGGCATAATCGATGATACATTCATTCCGCAGCTTCAAAGTATCATAGTAAACAAGTTGTTAAAACCGTTTGATTGTGATTTTCATTATTGATTGACTGGATGATTGATTTCGTTCGCGTGGAACTCGCAGTGTAAATCGGGAAAACATTTGCCTCCCTCCCTCGTAACCGTTGATGCGAATATTGATCGCATTCCGGTCGAAAACTTATCGCTTTAGTTAGCCACACAAACAGAGACTTTCGTGTCGAACACGGTTTATTTTTCTCAGACGAATGAATAACAACAATGGGAACAACATTGGCCATAGTCTTTTCAGGGAATTTCATAAATTATGTAACTCATTTCGGGTGCACGATGATCCCACCCCGCACCCCCTTCGAAGCACACAACTAAGCACAAAACGAGGTGTTTTTGATGTAGTTTTTCAGTCAGAACGGTATTCATATTATTTTTGGTCAATGGTGTGTAGCACAAATGAGGAAATTGTTGATATTCCACTTCGTGTTCGTTATTTGTGAAGTTCTTTGAATTCCTGCAGCATGCATTGTGTTTTACTGTCGATCGGTCAATAGCTAAAATATTTAGCTTCCCGAACATTGTTAAACGATAATAATCATTATTTTTGTTATTTTGGTTTTGAGTTTGAAGTGAAGGTATATATAACTTCAATGGCCGTTCACTGAGGGATGCATGAAGAAAAACTAATGCGCTTCTTGTCTGAACACTGCTGAAAAAATCAACTTCACACACCGCACCAGGTTCAATTTCTGGATTTGTATGGGTGCATGAACTGGTAGCTAAATGTTACTTGCAATAATCACCCGTTGTGTTCCTCCGTTCTATGCGATGAATTAGGCGAACGAGTTAAGACAAAAAAACCAACAACAATTGGTATACATTTTCCACTGATTCACTCTAGAATCATCAACCAACACAGACGCACAGACACACCTTTGCGGTTGCTCTCGAATTGCCACATTCTATTAGCCAAACAATAAAAAAGTTGCCCCAGTTCGCTTTGTTCTCTCCTTGTGACGCCTCTCCTTATGTGTCATTTTGCTGCATGATATGCGATTTGATAGCAGTTTTCCACCGCCTTTCAAATGTGAACTAACAGGTGGTTAAAAAACTGAGAACACCAATCCAGTAAGACAAAATTGTCTAATCACCTCGAAATGTGCTCATTATCCACGACACTGAATGAATCTTCAATTTAGATATCAAACCTACAATACGCGACGCTCAGATTTACAAAGTAATATATAGCAACTAATACCTATCAGTGTATACATGAGAGCGGTCAGCCTACTGCGACCAGATATTTTGACGTTGTGGTGTAATCTTTGTACATCTGTATCATCGGCCAAAACTTAATTGCCTCTAACCGATTGAGAACAAGTGGAAAAGAACATTCCTTATTTGGACGACGGCCAATTATTGCCCTGGATGCAAAGAGTTCGCTTCGTATCCTCTGAAACGATGCAGTAAAGTTTTAGCTTTGAATGATAAGTGAAAGTGCAATCAATGTAATGCAGACACCCAAACATAGTGGAACGTGACCCAGCTCTTCGGTATTGGGGGAACTTATAAAGTTTGATAGAATAATTGGCCTGATTTTCACTGATGTCGTAATGACTGCCTCAATGCAGACAATAATAATATGTGAGCCATAGAGGCCCCTTTTACGATAATGACAAAACTTCATCCCTTGGGAAACACCAGGTAAAGTTTGCTTCATCAGATAAAACATCCATTTCGCTCCATTCCAGTTACCCTCAGGCATCGCTCAGTCGAGACATCTTTTTCTATGGCACTTGAGTAAGCATGGAGATATCCTATATTCAACATTCGCCTTAGAATATGTGTGAAACCAAATAGATAGATTCCTCTTTTTTATGTTATTAGCTTAGAAATGGATTGCCCTACATATATCAGAATACACTTTTGTGGTAGCTTTTGTTTTTGACAGAAATCTAACCACTACCAAAGAGGTTACGACATGTCTAACGTGAGTGAAAGTAGATCCCAAACGTTTCACGGAATTCAGGTAGTGATTGGTAGTATCTCGTTATCAAATGCGAATCGCGCTTACAATACTCGGAAATTGTACATCATTTGTTCTGATGAGGTTAAATACTCATTGATTTTGACAACCAACGAAATGTAAATCTTATTGAATGTTCTGTAACCGGCAAATGCTATAGTGTTTGTTGCCTTATCTGGTTCGCCAGAACAACCGGGAATTTTCTGAACCGGTTCTTAGACTTTTTCTCAGTGAATATTTTGAACCAGTTTTGATCAACCGCCCACCCCCATCTAGATACGTCTGCCGGTCGTTAGTCACTCTTTGACCTATAACTCGGAATACTGACTTTTCACCTTGTCAGGTTGATCGAATTGCTCTCGAAACAGAAAGACATTGAGTAAACTCTGCCTAGCGAATAATTTGACAAACATGTTGTACCAGCGTTCCCATGCAAAGAAAGCAAGGACTCGCTCGTCTAATATTAATTAAGGCTTCTTTATTTTGAGTGCATTATAGACACTTCGTACACAGTGAGAGTGTTACTGGCGTTCTTATGTAATATTTTGCAAACTCTTAATCATTTAAATTCAGCTACAAGTTTGTTTTCTGCCAAATCAGCCATAATGCGATTGTATACAAAGTGTTTTTGCGTGTAGTTCAATATGAGTGAAGATTGGATGAAGCGGCCTGTTTTCGTTTTGCCACAAAAATTGGTGCGGGTTTCTTTGGTGAAACGAATGTATAGAACACCTTGCATTGTGAATTTTAGGTTTGTGTTTACCTTGGTTTCCATCCTGACGTTTCATGGGTGGGGGCAAACCAAACGAATTATTTTAGGAAATGTTCATGAATAACTACTACGGAAAGTATGTCGATACGCAAAAGTCGATATAAGACTCACCACTGTCAAGCAGTTGAAACACTAAACTGCTATTTTGTTCGGATTGAAAATTCTTTGAAGCACCATTCAAATGGAACATTTACGTAAACGAACGGTTATCTTGAAGTATTCAAGCGGGTTATCAGTAGCTTGTCACTACTGTGTATCAGTATTAAATTGCTGTTTTTTTATGTTCTCCGATATAATGGCATGCAAAATACCATCGATAAATTCAACCTGATTGACGAGTGATACCCTCTCTTTTTTTCAAAACAAACCTCAAAGTTCAAAGACACATTTTGCTGTCAATATACTACATTATGTGAAGTCAAACAGGGGTTTTCTCCTCAGGTGGTTGTATTGATTTATTTCAAGAAGCTGCACCGATCCCTCAAGATTGTTTTGTTTTCTGTTGTTCCATCTGAAGTGGAGCGCACAGGAATAATCCGTTCACTATCGGTGATTCGACAAGAATAAGAAAAACCGTGTGCACCTTTCCAGTTCGTCGGTGATTTTTTCACGCATTCCGCCCGTAAACAACAAAACATCTGTTGATTATATTGAAAATCAGCCATTTCAAAAGCGAGGAATAGACTGTGTATGCATGTGCGTATTTCTATATTATGATTATTTGGGAAATCCTCAGAATTTGATGAAAATGCATACCAGTTATCAAAAAGTACAATGTTTTTCGAAAATAATTCCCGCGATTGAAATTCCCCACTGTTTATCAATCAGTTTATTCATCTCTGCATCCATGAATCAACAATTCAGTGGTCTCTCAGTGTTGAAAACTAAAATGTTTGGTGAATGATTTGAACAGCCAGATATACTTATTTAACCCGTGTCCACAGCGGTACCCACATGATTTGCACCTAGAGCACCATAGCTAAGTAATTTTTACCAAACGAAATCCCGCATATCATTCTTGCTCCCGGATTGGCACTCGCCTTCTTGCAGTCTCCATCNTACACATACATCTAAGAATTCAATGCGCTTTTTAAACATATGGTCTATGAAACCGATTTGTCATAAAATCGTACAATTATTGCAGCAACTAAAAGCCGAGTGATTAGTTTCTTTGAAACATATCTTTATTCAGAGAATATGTGGTACTGAAATGTAAAAATAACAATAATAATGCCAGTAACAATGGTAATAAATATTAAGCAAAATTATCAATGAGACACCTCAAAATTTTAAATCATTTAACAACACTTTGGTTAAAAAAGTAATGGGTCGGTCAGTTTCTCATTGGTGACTANNATAAACAAAAACCTACAACCGAGATCAATTTGAAACACATATGATCACATTTACTTTCTCAAGCATTTCAGACGAAATCAAATGGAGCTTGGCCCTTTTCTGTTATTAATAATATTACTATATTTTCTGATATAGACTGTCCACTTCATTCTGTCAGCATGCCAATGTTTGGTGTATATGCCGTCTGCATTGCCAGCTGTGGGAATTTTATGAGAACTTTGTCCCTCGGGAAAAATGATGCGACCAAATATGTGGATAAAAGATTGTGCCACACAGTCTGGGATTTGTAAAACTGTCTTTAGATAAGAGATATGTCTAGTTAATAGTATTCCCTTTCTCGTTTTTAAAGACAAGACTGCTTTTTGCAGTTCCATATGTTTTGTCTGTGTTATAACTGTATTTGTTTCATTTTACGTCTTTCTCCTACTAATTAGACTGCATCGGCCCATCGATAATTATCGAATAAAGAACAGAATGAGACAGACCTACAGCTAAGTTGCCAGTTTCAGACTATAAACGATTATGCCTGAGGGACTTTAGATGAAAGAGCGCGTTAAGACAGATTGTCTGTTGTTTCTCACTACGGGAGGGTGATCACACCACCCCTGAATGGTTACGGCGTTTTTCTAAATTTATACATGAGGAGTAGTCCAACACCTTTGATGCACTGTTACGAAGGCACTTTTGGCCCAACTTTCCTATTTTCGGTTGCAAACTTGGGTTACGGCGATGAAATCAAATCGTTCCATCCGTTGGTGTTCTCAGACTGGGAGGGAAGCAAACAAGCAACACTTATTCTAAATCACACTTGGCAATAGGCAACAACTTCTTTCGAAATAGGTTAGTTTTTCATAAGTAACTAATGTATATTGCACTTTCAATTGTCTAGACGTGAGTTGTTCTATCCGGCTATCATGAACTAACTAAGATGTAACTTAATCTAAATATTTTGCTTATGTTTAGACTAAATTGGAAAATCCTTTTGTCTATAGAATTTGAGTCAAATCCATTAATGTAGTTCGTCGCCCTTTCAACGGGTTTTTTACACATGCCAGTATTATTTATCATTATTCTTATTATTCTTATATTCTTCTTCCGTATTCTTCTCATATCTCCAAGCTACCATGCAGATCACACTCCCAATGTCCCACACTCACTCTAATGGTTATCTCCTTAATGTGAATGACCATCTGTTCAACTAATCTATCCGTAAGAAAATATACTTTGCATAATCCGAGTCCCATATGTGACCGATTGAAATAAATACACGTCAATCTCGAGCACTGGGTTCATATCCCACAACTCGAGGTGCAGCATAGAACTTTCTCGAGATTGAATCCTCAGTGAATGGATTTTATGTGACCTTTTTCCACCTCTGTTTTCTTGCATTACCCATTTTTTTGCTTCTCTTATATGGCCACCAACATTACGTGTTCAGCCCCGGGGTGGAATAAGGCGAAAAAACTCAGTTGACTCTGATTTGAATGGGAGCGATCATTCAAGCTGATGGAACCTAAGCAGTCGGAACATGGTCAGATGCAAATATAAGGCTGAGTTGAATAGAAGAAAATAAATGTGAACCCAGTGGTTAATCAGTGTGTCAAGGTTTCCTCATATGGTAAAATTATATGCAAGTAACATTAGTTATTATTAGCCTATTGCCCATCTGTTAAAGGGAAAGTTGCTCACATTTTATACTATATTAGATACATAAAACCGGAAACTCCACGTCCAATTCCTCAAGAACTTTTACTCCACCAAATTCTATTATCCGCTGATATACTTATATATGTGTTACTTAACGCCTCCTAGATGTTCTTAATGAAGCAATTTTGGCTCCGGATGCCTTCGTGCTCAGTTGCACGTCAGATCTGCGCCGTACTCCAGTGAAACACGGGATAAAATCTAGATCTCGCACAGTGTTTACTACACAGAAGTTGATCGATGTCGAACAGAGCAAGTCAGCTGAAATTGAAAGTAGCTATGCGAAGTAGTGAGGTTCGAGGGCAAGAACTACTTATAACGCAAAATAGGTCTATCACAGGCTTCTGGCTGTGCGAACCTGGTTCGGTGCGTGGGAGAAAAGAATGTTTGTTTCGTTTGATACATTTCATACAAAATATAAAAACATAAATGCAACTTTTACGCTACGGGAAGAAAGGACTGCAGTAAAACAGCTTGATGATTAAGCAACCAGAGTGATGGGCGCAAAATATCTGTGTAAACGCGCATTCTTCCAACCCATTAAATCGAATAGATGATAAAGGGGAATGGCTCTATGGCAGTCATTCCGATTTTACTGTGAAAATGAAGTCGAGGAGAGATGAGAAATAACCTTCCAGAAAAATCAGCGAGTCACATGAATTCCCTCGGTTGTAAGTTCAAATAGGTTCCATTGTTGTACAATAAGCTGACTGTCCAACTGCCAACGTAGGAGCAAATCACAGGTACTTCTCAGTGGTGTTGTGGGATAGGTCAAATTCAAATTACCTGATCACCCATTAGGCTTCGTCTTCACGCACAACAACCTGAATGCACGGTTGAGTGCATGAAGTGAGTGTAAAAGTGAATTGTGAGGGACAGTGAGTTCAAAAATGATTAGTTTCATTAATGTACCTATCAAAACTCACATAAGTGAAAAATCACCGAAAATAAACCGGAGGCATCTGATACGCATAAGGAGTACCAATAAGCAGCATGGAGGTCACTTCTGACTTCAGGTGTCTACCACCTACGTATGCAGTTTATGAAGGGAAGGAATGATGCTTTCTCACAGAACGATGTACCATAGCAAACTACGTGATCAAAGTGTGGTGCAAAAATAAGCAAATAATGTGCTTTTATTATGAAGACTGTTAACTATTATTCGATTTACAGTCCATCGCATGACAGTTGTACGTGAATGTGACTTGCATGGGAAGAACTACAGAAATGAATCTTAAAATTTTGACGCGACTGAGACTAAAGAAGCAGCGATAGTTGGATCAATAGTTACCTATTCGTTTGAATTTTTCTCTCTAAAAGCCAACATTCCAGTGGCGCCGAAAGAAAAAATTCAATGAAATTTAGCTTTATTCGAATGACATTTCGCCAAGTCATTAATTATTTGCCGTGCATTCCAAATTAGCTTCCCTACCCCGTTCGCTTTATCGAACCTGTCACATTTTGCTTTGGTTACTTGGACTGAAATTTTTAAGGTGGTTTGCTTTCTAAAGGCTTCATCATCAGATCGGCTTNTCGGCTTGTCTCTTTAAGACGACGGCATCACTTCCGCGGAGTTTTCGGTGATTTTGTATTGAACTTTAGCGTATGTTTTATTCTCAAAACATCACGAGTGTTGCTAATAAAGAAATTGAAAAGTGTGTAGAAGCTTATTATCGGTTCATTGCGTCTAGTTTACTTGATTACTTCACAAATAGAACTTGATACACTTGATTGATTACGAACCCATCAAAAGCAATCATAAATAATTCGAAGGTGCTTCAGCGAGTGGTTGTTGCACCATTTTTCTTTTCCATCTACGTCAGTGATTTCTCAAACTTTTCACCAACCCATTTCTTTGAATATACTGATGATGTAGGCCTTTGCTCAGCCATTTCTATTTTCCGAATACATTCTTAATTGAGAAAACGAGTCGGTGAGCGAACAATTGTTTTCGGATATTCCTAGTCATGCTCTTGCATATCATACAGTGAAAAAAAATTATTACATAACGATAGCCATTGGCTCATTTCAAGGTCAATATTCGGAGGTAGGCAGTGATGGGTGTGTGTATGTTTGTTTGTTTGTGTGTGTGTGTGTGTGTGTGTGTGTGGATGGGTGGGTCGGAGGGAGTTTAATGTGACCTTTAACCAATTGGGTCAAGTGACACGTCATGTTCCGTCTTTGTTTTCACACACGGCCAAGGCAATTGGAGTGCCTGCACCAAACGCTTTTGGGCACACAGATCGGGGCCTAGTAAGCGAATGGCGATCGCCTCGGCCATAGCTAGTGTCCAAACTCGGACAGCCCTCGAGCGATTGATTGGGATGCGATAAAATGAGCCAATGGCTATCGTTATGTAATAATTTTTTTCACTGTATGATATGTAAGAGCATGACTAGGAATATCCGAAAACAATTGTTCGCTCACCGACTCGTTTTCTCAATGCTATTATGGGAATATTCAAACATTCTTAATTGCTCCGGAAATCCATCCTATATTCATGAATTTTCCGGTCTATCTGGACTGATCCATAATGTATCTTAATCCTTCAAGTGCATTTTCAATCGCTCTCTTGGTCCGCTTAACCCATTGATCCCCCGATCATAAACAGGAGACCTTTACCGACGGTAGACTCCAATAAATATCTAGAAGCTGAATTTGACACGTATTACAACTAGACAACCGATGTTCATAGGTGTGAAAAGACACTTTATCAATTGTCTTTACAATGCAAAGCAAAAGATACTTCTTTCAACCAATGTGTTACTTTATTCTTCTTTAATGTTCCCCAGTGGTTTTGACTGTACACTTGGGAAAGATTACAAACTTATTCGCCACGGACTTTCAATTAGTCAGATGTATTCTATACCCATTGGTAATCTATCCTACAAAACCGTATGAACTAGACCTGTCCACATCTGAAAATCCTATATGATCCCACTCATCTTTTACACGGCGACCGATTCAGAGACATTCCGCGAATCGTTTACCACTCTCATGCATTACCATCTGTATAAATTATACAGTTCCTTATCTCAGTAGAATTAAATGTGTTTCTCCTGAGTTTCCCTGGAACTTTTGAATCTTTGTTGATCACTACTTTTTTTTTCCATGAGATGCCATGCAATTTTGACTGGAATATGGATATTTGTCCAAATAAACTCTAAATAAATGCACACATGCACGTAACGTGAATAAAATCACAAATGTATGCTCCCTGATGGCGAACTCACGCAGCTTAGACAAAAATTTATTTATGATGAGGGTATTCTAAAGCCTGCATAAGTACATTTATGTGAAATAAAATCAGCAAACCCACAAGAAAGGTAGTAGATTACGAGAGTTGTACTGGGGACCAGAATTTCTCTAAGTTAGCACTATTATCGAATGCGGTATCTATCTATCTCCATTTCAATCAAAAAGAGCTCCTTTTGCACCGAGATAAACGTTATGAAACGGCTTTGTGAAACAATGGTAATAAGCAGTATATCTTTGTAGATTCACAATGGGTTAGAATCGGACCTGTTTCATGCAATTTAGAAATTCGGCCACAGGAAATTACGACCGATTCATATACGGGAGGCTAAGCAGCGGAGATTGAGCATGTTTGGTGCATGAGAACGGAAAGCAGGTAGATCGGGACTGGACAAATCGCTGGAATCGCTGTGAACCTTGTGGCCAAATTCTTACTTGATGTTATATGAACATGAGATGAACGTGTTAAAATGTAGTAAATGCGTCTATTATTCATAAGGCGATAATTTCGTATGAATAAATCCACACACAAAAAACAATAAGTAATATCGAATCAACTACTTGATGTTAGTGCATGTCACCGGATATCATTCGAGTAATGGACAGTTTGTCAGGCACAAATAATTGCCATAAACTAAACTGAACGCCCCCTAGTTCGTGACTTTAAACGTACATTACATCAACCGTCTGTTCAAATTGGCAGGCGTTGAAAGTATCGTGTCAACCATAATAAAACAGCTTTTCCATGTTTCTTAATGAGTTTTCCCAATCTTGTCAATTTTAACCGGCGTCCTGATACATTTTTCTCGAGGTTAACATCGGTTAGTTCTCTTTAGTCTATGGCCTAAAATATGCTCCATTAAACCAGCCCGAAAACCCAACCACCCCACCCATTTCTTGCCAACCATGTTTCAGAATGTCACTCTAACTCCCGAGTTTGCTTCATTTGCTATATAATTTTAAACCAGAGTAAATTGGTCCTTACTTTTACATTGTTGACTATAGATATGATCAAAGCTGTGCGAGTTCCCAATTTTCACCGAGCCCCACGAGCATTTATGTATGTGTGATTACCAATTAATTTCGCTATGCTAATATCAGCAAAGTATTCGACTACTCGCCAAAACGTAAACCATGACCTCTCACAAGACCAAAGAGCCGGTCCAAATACGAGTCTAGCATTATATGCACACAGTACGATTTCTGATGTGCTCGCTGCATCACATGTTTCATCTTCGGATGTATCCACATGCAACAAATGTACCAAGGAGCCGACTGAGCGCATTTTCTGTTATGTATGAGGATGTGGAATAAAACGGCATTCGGTCTAGAGCAATTCAAAGACAAGTTGAATCTTATAAATTACCGTGCCAAGTGGAAAGGATCTCACACTCGCTCATCATTGAGATTAAACAGTAGTGAATCAACTACATAAACATTGCAATTTGATGTCCAGGTCTGTTCGTTTCAATTGATTGTGTGAAATTAACCGATCGGTCGACACATTTGATCGAATTCGCCCGTTGCGATAAATAGTTTGATCTCTTTTGTTGCTCGTCAAACTGGGTGGTAGCTCGCGAACAGCTTCATTTTCAGTTCAGTTGATGTTTTGATTTAAGCCGTCCCATGACGATTTTGGCACGTTTTTCTGTGTACGCAAACAAACAATAACAAAGGTACAATAAATATCATTCTTCTATTTTCTGTTCGGTCCGGGGATTCGCGCACTACCGATTACATCACATCGGGTCAAAACGGCTATGTAATGCTTCCCAGACTTTTAGTTCCTGCTTCGTTTGATCTCAACACAATCACTATTACCGAGAACTAAATAATGACATTAATAACTGACGGCTTTTTGTAATCAAATTATGATAAACCACAGTTGTAAAATGTAACGACAGTTTATTATTGGTGGTGGTCATGTCGTTACATACCTCTGATAATGGCATATGTTTCCAAGACTGCGTGTCCTACCTTACATTTTTTGATTAACTGAAAGTGATGATAATCACACGAGTTTCATGGATCGAACGGATCTCACTGAAAAACTTGAGCGTCGTGATCATGAAATCAAAACAAACGTTTGGTAGCCGATGCGCTCCTGATCAACGCTGAACCTACGGCCATCAATCGATCCAGTGGGGCAGTCATTCCACAATTATGGCAACAATTGACACTTGTGCATAAAAAATAGTCTCGTCCCCACCATGAATGTTAAATGACCAATTCATGCGTTTCGATCTAAGGGTTAGACCAATTTCACTCATTCCAACCACCGATCGAACGATCGCCAACACACACATACATTCGCATACACGCATGCTCGAATCACATCGGAGTTCAATACGATGTCGTCATCCCATCGCCTTGTAATTGCTTGTAACATGAGATTAACCTATTGAACGACTTCAGAAAGACCCTACAAGAGAATCGTCACGTTGTCGTCAGCGCCTTGTGATTTGACTTTTTCGTTCGTCGTGGCTAAGGCGATCTGATTCCATCAATGAAAATGGTGTTTTCGTTTATGTGGTTGATGAAAAAAGAGTGAACCCAGTTGAAAGCCACTGAACATTCGTTTAGTTGATCAGTAACTGAATTTCTTTTCGTTGTAATGAGAAGAGTCTGATATTTTTTTACCCACCTTCAGAGAGTATTCCCGGGTCACATTAAGTTGAAACCTCTCAGGTAACCATAAATGACGGAGGCCCACCGCGTGAAACCTGAGTAGAGGTATGAGAATAATAACTGCGTCTACTAAACAGAGTCATTTTAAGGGGCAGCCTTATACTGGACAGTGTTCATCAAAGCAGACTTACTAAATCGTATTCGTATTGATGTCTAGGGCACACAATCAGGACTTATTTTACTGAACCCCACCCATAGTTCAATGAGATCCATCTGTACCAGTTCCTGTGGCATGCAATACAATTGCACAAAGCGCGACTGTAAATGCCCAAAAGCTGAAGGAGTGCGAAACTCTATACTTGAGTTTCGTCATCTTTGGTGGGAGAAGCTCTGAACGATTCTCTAATAGACCTGATCTCACTTTATCGCTTTTTTGTCTTTATAGTACACGAAACCTATTCGCAAACAGGTAAAACGTTGCTCAACCAGAGCTTCATTCCATTCTGGTTCGATCGAGAAGGGTAAAACGGTCAGTTTTCCCAAATCTTTGCATGATCATACCGTTTTTATTCAATCAGGGAAGCCAATTTATAACCAGGAATGTCATTAATCAAATTCGGCAAATTTGTGTTTTACTGGTTTGACATCCACACTAGGTGAAACACCTGTAAACACTACCAGTTCACAGGTTTGTGAAATTCCACATAAATATGCAGAACAAGTGATGCGGGAATTTCACGCTAAGTTCTACGTGTGCACCTTTCATGTCTTCCGCTGCCCTCACCCAGAGAAAAATAGATTGATCTTAAAAAAACGTTATCACAGAAACTCCAACCAACATCCACTTCAAATGATCTTATCCAGCAACAACACAAACCAACTAACCGCCATATGTGATCTGATTCACTAATAATTGGATCAGAATTTCTCTCAGGAACCCTGGTTTTCCACAAAACGATTTGTTCAATCCTCAATATAAGTTAGACACACCCGGGGATGTCTCAACTGTGGTCAGTTTCATTGTATGATACGAGAGAGAGAATGCTTTTGTTTAAATCGGGTGGCCTGAATCAAAGAGAACCTAGTTTTGTACTCGCTTTCACACACCCACAAATGTCAACAAACTAAATCATATTTGGGAGAAACGTGGTTTTTTTACCCGATTGTTTTGGTTTAGTCAAATTCGACAATCTGCTAACGGAATACCATGTCTCACGAAATCTAGTCAGGAATACTAGAATCTTGTTGAAATGCAAGTGGACTGGAGTGATTCGGCTAGATTCAACTGTGTGGTTTGCATGCCATCATTTCTTCATTTTGACCATTAGTTAAGATGTGATTATAAAAAATCGACGGAAAATCACACATGCGATACAAAAAACTTGGTGACCGGGATAAATTCACTGCAAAAAACTGAATTACTGAGTTTCAGTTTATTTTACGAATTGTTTGTTTATCATTAATTCAGAAGTGGAACCAGTACGGACAAACAAACCATTTTGCGTGTGACCAATTGTAAAAAGCCCTAAATTGAGTCGGAACCAAACCTGGAAAGTTTCAAATATCACTTCAGAAAATAAGGCCTAGGATAATGAAAAACATCTAATCACTTCTTGTATTTAACAGATATCAACGATACTATTCGTGCAGACCTAATTTGTTCCACACAATCGGCAAGAGCAGAACTGAAGTTTCTATCTTCGTGACGCTCGTCATATGGGGATAGCAACCAAAATGACAGTATATACATGAGTTGTTACCACTGTAGCAACCAAAATTGGGGTGTCTAACGTGAACCAAATATCATGATGTCTGTAACTGTTAGAACGCATTTATTGTTTTGGGCAAATCAGAGATTGCAAACAAAAGGCGGCCTTCATTATTCCAGCCCGTGAGCTCAAGCAGTATAGCTCATCAGATTCCGCCATTTGGCATAGCTTTCATGAAACATGCTGATGCATTTTTTTCTGTCGCTCAAAAATCAAAATTATTTTTTCATACCCGCAAGATTATCGTTGCGCTTATCGCTCACCAGACAGACCTCGGTTTAATGAAAGTAGCTGGGATCAAAATGTGTTCCTTTACGATGATTCCCAACTGTTGAGCGGGGTGAGATGATCTTGGACTCTTTTTTGGAGTGTGTCTGTATGTGTTTGCACAATTTTAGTGTTGTGCTGCTGTTTGAAATATTAAGTGTTTCTTGTGCGGTCTGAAAGAAGATTAATTGGTTGGCAGAAACTAGCATCGGGTTTTTGGAAATGTTTTGCACATCACTGAAAGCCTGAACTGGTTGGAATTAAATCAGGAATAATAATTAACTCAAACCTGGTATTTGGTAGATAAAAAGACAAAAGTGAGTTTGGCCTATTTTTCTCTTAGATCATAGATGTTTTAGTAATGCTGGAGAATTTTTGGTTTCACACAAAACATTTATTCCATTTTGGCATGATTTTAACCCTTGAACCAAAGTTCCTTACCCTGAGTTTCTTCGGTCCTTGAAAAGCTGCTGGTGCACCATGTTCCCACTCAGCAATGCTTGTCCTCATTCACGGAAGCTAGATTGTGTAATTTCGTGTCATACCGATAAGTATTCTGTTTGTTTACTACTTGCACCGCAAATCTACACCATCACCCCTGCCAAATCTATTCTATCGTTTTACTTCCTCTGTCCCAATCCTTTTTGGCGCCTTCGATCACACAAGAACTAGATTAGCATTTGATCCGTCTTTCATCGGATCGATGAATATCCGTGCCGATAGGCTAATCGGATTTAGCCCAGTCGTAAGAGGAGTCATGGGATTCGATCTGTTGTGTTTGTGACCCGATGCAGTTGAATGGGGACGCAGAATCTATTAGTATCCATCCGATGTGAGCATTTAATTGATGGATGGGAACAAAACTGATCCAACTAGTCCGGTTTATTTTCGCGGTCTTAGAGATTGTGAATTTTTGTGGTGAACAAAAATTCAGATCGTGTTTTGTTAATAATTCACTTCGTACTGGTTACTACTAAAACGATGGCAACTACTTTGTTTCATCAAAATGTTCCGTTTTTGTAAGGCAAAAGAAAATAGTTTCATTAATAAGTGGTATAAGTGTATGCAAGACCAGTCGGTCCCGGCTATGCACAACATCAGGGCCTCAGATTCCTGTGCGCTGATCTGCAAGAGGCAATACAATTTTGATTATGCGGTTGTTTATTATATGCACTAAGTGCTAATAACACCACCATAATTATCGCAAATTCTAGATCACCAAGTTACAAAGATTCATCAAATTTCACATGCAGATGACATAACTCATCACTGAGCAAAGTTTGATCATATTCGCTTATCTACTTAATTCTAGAAAAGGTACATCTAGGGATAACAGACGATCCTAAATTCGCCCCGAGAACATGATAAAAGTAAGCTTGTGGTTACAAGGCATTCCTAACTTTATTATTCATGATTGAAGGACAACTCTCAGGTGCACTTCTGCATACTCTGAACCTCAAAGCTGTGCCATGTATGGAGGTTAACTCTCGCCAATTTGTGAACAGAGCGGGATAGCATTTAGTGAATGAAAAAGCCTCACCATCTGCACATCGTTTCGACGGGGCTCAAATCTGCCCAGTTCGTTGGCAAATCTACAATTCTGACGGTCTGGAGAAGAAACTCTTTTTATTTAAAGTTAGGTGGTCTTCATGTAAGAAGGCATTATCAGGTTGAAAATATGGATCTCACCCGATATTCTGGAATCGCGCAGAGGAGAAACTCGTTCAAGGCTTGGACTTCCGATTCAGCTGCCTGTTCTCTATTCAGAATTACTGTTTCAGAGTTTTCATCCGCAAAAGTGCTAATATAGTTTATGACAGAGAAGTCGTGGAAAACTGAATGGCTGAATGCGAACTCTCTCTTATGTAGATCCTTCCAGTCAAACGTGAGTATCACATGACTTTCGAGATCTCTCGACGTTGAAAATCACACAGTTACTTTTGGAAACCCAGTTATTGTCGCTTTATACCCATATGACTCGATCGTCAGTGTGGCAATCTGCTATCCATGCTACTTATTCCGTCATCCTCAACTGCAATTCGCTCCGCACTTCGCACAATCCCATTCCAAGTGTTATGATTACTGCAACTTTGGAGCACGTGTTGCTCGATGTAAAACAGCAAGTAAGCATTGCTCTCTGCCTGAATCAGATATTGTTCGTCACAATACGCATTTAAAAATCCGGTTACATCAATGTGGATCAGACCAAACATTTGCAAAAAGCGCACTAATTGATGAACTCTACCTGCAATCTGCTGAATACTGGCCCCCAGATGTCTCCAATTATCCTGCTCCAGCTCTGTCGTTCTCCTGCTTCGTCAACTGATGAGTTCATGAACCTAATCACGATGAAGGACCTTGGTGATGGTCTCGCCTCTACCGCGTGCGACGTGACTGTAGTTCAGAATGGTAAACATCATCAAACACATCTGAGTCATGGCTGGTTCGTAAATGTTCATTGGGAGCTACGGAGTGCACCTCAAGAAAAGTGGCCCCAGTAGAGATAATAGCGTCTTGCCCAGCCCCCCCCCCCCGCCAGATCACCATTACATAATCACAATCTGCTTGATTTCTCGATACGGTATTGAGTTACTTTATCATCTTACAAAATACTTGTGTTTTACTAACCTGGAAAATGGAGTGGGATAATTAGCTTTTTACCTCAATGTGACAAAATTCGATTCTTATGTGCTCTCGCCGTCAATGTGCATCAAAGTAGTGTTTCATGCATTCAATTTTCCGTGACGCATGAGACGTTTGTCTGTTCGAAATGACCAATATTTGGTGTGCAACAGATCAGTGGGATAATAAGTGCATTTTCGAATGGGACCAAATATAATATGACAAGATTTGTGATTTTCGTGTGATCGGAAAAAGAATGCTTATATGTTGAGTAAACTCGTGAGATTTAACGCTCCCCAAATACGTAAGATGTCGTTTATGTTTTCAAACTTGTTTGACGATAGCATCTGTGGTTAACAGTATTCATACTGAACTTTATCTTCCATTACTTGTCAGTGGTGGTTCAGTGGAACGTCAAAAAATTGCCACTCTGGAGGATGTGTATTCGATTCTCATTATCACCTTCTGACTTCCCGAATGATGTTTAGTGACAGCCTCCGATTGGCCGCTTCCTGATTCCTGAAAATTGTATGAGTTTGTATTCAATAAAAAGAATAAAAAATAAAAACCGAAAACAAAAGAAAAATATATTATTAATAACTAAGAAAATGATCTTCCAAATTGTAACTTGAACTGTGAGGCTCGTTGAATGAGCACATGCTTTGGTGTAATGAGAAACGCAATCTACGGTTCAATCAGGGATGTTTTCTCCAGCAGGACAAAAATGTGTAGGAAGGAAGCTGACCACATCGAAGTCATACAATGACTACGTAGATTTGCAGGTGGAAAAAGCAGCTGTCTATAAAAATCCCAATGAGTTTGCTTGAGTTTTCATATGACACCCTGCCCAAAATGGTGGCTAAATGTGAAGTGCAGCTGAGATCAGAGGATGTAACGTCAATAATAAACGCCAAACAAAGGACGACAAGTGTTGCTTTCATGAATCAGTACAAACTGCGTCGACCGCTCAGACTTTGGTTTATCTCCCTGATGAATTTCTGATCGCTGGCGAGCAAGAATGCAGACAGAGATTGAGGATCTTTTGACCTATTGCTCCGAAGAAATCCATTCAACTGTATGACTTCCTTCCAACCCGAAGTTTGGTTCTTCTACGTGATATACTAGATATTGCTAAATTTGTTGCACTGACCAAGTCGACTTTTGGTGGTTTTCTCGAAACACATTCTCTAAAAGCTTTAATTGTCTTAGATGAAGCTCAATGTTGTGCCTCCCACGAGTTTAATAATAGCAATCTTTAAAGCCAATTATATGATTCTTTTCATAGATTTACATAGTTTCTAGACTGATGTATTCCAAAGTAGAATTCTGTTGGTCACTACTAGACAGCCCGTACTTGAATGTTATCGAAAATGTTTATTTGCGTTGTTGAAAGAACATTTAGCCAAACAAGTTCCATCAAATCCTGTTTAATGAGTGTTTTCCAAGTCGAAGCATAGGGAACAAGAACGCAGAACACAACCACCATTTCGTAATATCGGGAAAGCGATCACGTTTTTCACAAAAGGCATATCTCACCTAGCTCCCGAAAGAACTCTTTCCTCTCACGATAAAGGTAAACTATTCATGATATTAGCTGGTATCGCTCTTGTGTTCTTAGGCATATAGATGTATGTCTTTGAAACTCCAGCCGTAATACACTTTCATTGAGAATAACCGCGTAGTCTCATTATCCCCTATTGTTTACTAATCCCTAATTTGAATCTGAAGAATAACAAGTATATGGTTATTTGGTATTTTGGTAAATGAACTCTAGCTTATCCCGCTAGATGAGATGAAGAAGAACGTATTTGGTTGGAAGCTGAGTACAGTTCTAGAAATCGCATTCCACAAAGCAAAACTGTCTATTGTGTTCATCTCCAGATCACTTCTGTGCTTTCAACTCAACGATAAATTGCCTGGTTCTGCCGTCCTTCCTGTGTGTACTTATTTACCTGTTCCTGTGGAGCAAGATACATTGGTCGAAAAGAGCAGATGAATGAGTCCGTGAGCACCACTCGGCCTGGTTGAATAGTGGAGTAATTAAGACCGTCAACCGCTCAATAGTTTCACACCTAGTGAAATCAAACAACGTAGTTAATGTGGCCGACGCGTTTAGACCTGTCTGCTCAGTTCGCACCCGCGGATCCATAAGGACTAGAAGGATTAGAGCCCGCACACAAACATTTTCACACAACAACACCGATCCCTCAGAACTGAGTCACACGACCGTTCTGACACGACTGAAAATCCCGGAAGCACAGATTTGAAAATGCAGTGTGCAGCACACAAAAACACAGACACGCATACGCGAAGCGAATTATTCCTCACATTTCTCCTCTCAACCCCTGGGTTTTCCCCTCATATACGCTGTAACGGCGTGATTATGAGTTATTGAAAACAATTGTTCGCCTGAAACTGTGTTCTAAATTGAAAATTCCATTGTCTTGTGCAATTGTTCCTTTACGACTAAAATGACTAATATAAACATCGGTGTCTAAGTGTATTCAATGAACTGATACGTCTACGGAAACAATTAACCCCTGGGTATCGATAACTATGAGCACGGAACACTAACTGAGTTCAACCAGAAAAGCCGGTTATACCGTATTACATCCATTGACGACTCGCTCGCAAACGCAAGATCGGTGATATACACCTGTATATCATTTCCACTTATACCATTATATGCTGGTTAGTTTTCTATTCTCTAGCGGCTAGCTTAAATAAACTGCTTATTATCTAACTTGTGTCCCCCTATTCTGTTTGATTTTACAAAAAATAATAATTTTGGAAGTATCTTGTTCTGGTTATGGCTTCTCAGTGATTTTAGGCGGTAAACTCCGATTGGACTCGTCAACTACGAATATGGTTTACTTTTTATTTTTTATATTATTTATCTCCTGTTTTTGTGAAAGCTGACCGGCTCAATTTGATATCCGAACGTCTCAACAGAGTCCCAATAAAAGTGACTGGGGTTATTGAAGGAGGGAACCTGGAGCACAGACGAGTTCGGGTATTGTGCTAATATTAAGCCCATATGAATGGCTTTTGTTTGATATAACGGGGTTTATATATTTTATCTCAAATGGAGCTTGATGTAACGCTTAAACTGATAATAATACATCCGCAGAGCAATGCGGTTTTAGTTTCTATTTGCACCGCCAAGGGATAGAACAAAAGTTAATTTATCATTGGTGAGTTTTCATTTTTATTTCTTTATATTGAATAGACAAAGATACAATTTTCAGGAAGGTGTAAGCGTTCAATCAGAGTCGTACATATTGGAAAATGAATAGAAGTGATGATTGGATCTAGTCACACGTCCTTCTGGGTGATAATTTGATCACGCTACCATCAGAGTACCACCGTCCGGTGGTGAAGTGGTCTGTTCCATCACATAACTGAATGCAACGGACAACAAACAAGATGACCCGGATCGACTTTAAGATGAAATACTACATATGGTTATTTCACAAACTAACTCCTGCACTGCCAAATGATACAGGAGTTCAACAGCATATTCATAAATTGGAAACAAACCATGATAAAGCTGTATTCAATCAAATATGGCTAGTAGTTTCAGGGCTCGATATTCGAAACTCAGCCCAGAGTTGGTAAAAGGCTATAGAGCCACACATTTGCGTACCACGTCAGTGGTTGAGACTGGTTTCAGATCTCGCCTGTACTAAGTTAGGACAGCTGTTGAATGATGGATTTTAGAACAGTTTACTGACACTTGATGATATTCTCATAACTATGCAGATTTTTCCAATTGAGGCAGTCTTTACAACCATTATTTATGCACGTTCGTGCGCTTGTCCGGTTTCCCGTCCAAACTCGTGCAAAGTGAATGGGACATGAGTGTTCTAGCAACGACAATCTATATTTGAATGTCTCCTTTTTGACCAAGTTTCTGTGCTACATAGCAGAACTGGCTGAACTGTTGCATCATACACCCGACTCTTCACGGATAGTCGGAATTCGGTACAGCGCCCCAAGCTTCCAGGTAATACTAGAGATTCAACTCTATCGCAAACAAGTGACAACTACTACTTCGTCAATCAATAATAAACTCAAAGTTTTGGTAGCCGTGGTATCCCGCTGGTAACGTCATCAATTTATCTCCCGGAAGGATGTGTTCAGATCCAAACACTGCCACCGAACTTGCCCCATTATTTGTTGTATGGCAGCCCTTTTGATCGGCCTGTTCTACCTTCATGAAAATTGTATTATTGTTTAATCCATAATAGGAAGAGACAAATAAAAACGGGATCGATGAGGTCAGACTTGCTATTCCCGGTGCATAAAACTATCGAGATTAAAATTATTAAAATAATCCCACAAAGCACATTTCAAACAAAACAACAGAAGGGCGAACAATCTCGTTTTCACATATTCGTATCCATGTCAATACATCTCAATATATATCAATAATTGGGAATAAAGTTGTCCTGGGAGAATAAAATAAAATCACTGATCACTGAAAACATCGTGAGACCGGAAATCGGATTCACCACGATCACATATTCGTTCGCCCCGAGAAAAGATTTGTGAATGAGTAAGATAATTTTGTGAATTACGAGAAACCAGTCGGTTTGATATTGGTAACTATGGCTGGTATGCTTTACAGTTAAACAGTTTTGCGCAAACATGCAGATTTCTGGAGGAGTAGCATCTGGATTGTTCTTCCCGTCCTATTAACCTAAATCGGGCAGAATGGAATCCACCCCCGATAATGTGTACACGCTCATCAACTGGGAATCTCCGATCAATCTTTCACATTATGCGAGAAACCCATACTGCCTAAGGAACCAGGCTACTATGATATCTAATTAATTTTAGTTTCTTTTGGTGGCAAAATGCTTTCGTTGATTCAGTACGTTCCCAAGTACCCGGAAATCACGTTGTCACATAGCTAAATGTACTTTTCATTGATCTCTCACGAGTATTCTCAATATTTTTAGTGCAGAAGGCTAGCTAGACGTTTTGAATTCCCCTGATTACAAAAATGTGTTCTAGAGACAGTAGCGATAACCAGTGACAGCCTGCACATACCCGACGATATTTCAGTCTTTTCCCATATCTATTCTTTTCTAATTAACCCGTGTCACAAAATGACCTGAAGCTAACCACAAATTAACATGTGAAATCAGGAAAACAGTGCAAATTTAATTGTTCCCACTCTTTCGCAAATCACGTGTCATCAATTCCTTGGGGCTAACGGCATGACGGAGTATGCGGTCTCATCAATCATGCAGAAAGAAACAGTGACCTGGAACAGAATGAACTGGTGCTGAATAGTTTTGTAAATTTTCAAACCCACCCCGATCCACCCTAAAACTGACTGATCCTTACACATGGTTCATGCCCGTGTTGGGTGATTATCTGGGATTCATCCTGGTAGTCCTATTTTTTTAACCCTAGTCTTGAGAAACCGGAAGCCAGATCGCGTTCAAGGTCACAATGCACTGGATGCAAATGAGCGCTCTCAGGTTGTGGGAATTTCAAGTTTACCGCGAAAAATAGTGAATAACGCCAACACTCAAACCCTTGGAAAGGCAAAGAAGACGAAATTTAGTTAATGTTCATAGACTATGTGAAACACAACGGGGTATTGTCTTTCACATGTGTTAGCCGCTCCCGTGTAAATATGCCAATCAGCTTTTAAACGAAACCCATTCACATAATTTTCACTGTGTAATTTTATGTGAAGTTCACAAAACTATTTTCCGACTTTGGAACTAGATATGCAGATTTTTCTGGGTTATTTTCAGGCAAGAGGAAGAGGAACCAACCAAAAGAACTGGATAATGTCCGCATTATTTCACAATTTTATTCCCTTTAAAGATCACTGGTATAAAACACCACCATCTCTGTGGATGTACCCTAACCATAGTCTTGGCAACGGATGGTGTCCGGTGGTATTACGTTTTTCGAAAGATAGAAAGCTCGTTTTCCATTGCAATAAATTTGTGCCAGTCTCCATGCTTAAAATACCGTCGAAAATAAATTGCTCGTTAGACGAAAACCAGAACAGTAGAAGATAGTAGAATAGTAGAAGATTGCAGATAACTATAGTCACGAAACCTTCTCCTAAATGCTTACCTTTATTCCGGGAACCTGTTTAATTTCGGCACCACTAAATTCGGTTGCTCATTTACTCCTGATGTTAGGTACCGAAACTCAGAAAATAAAATAAGCTGTTTTGTTGTAATTTTATGCCAACAAGTAACGCTAAAGTTCACTTTTTCGATCGGTTTCTGAAGTATTCGAGATACTAGTTAATGCTCGCGATTGCAAAGCCTCGTGACTATCTGATTTACTTGCATGTTTCAGGGGAAACATTTGCCGTTTCAGTGAGGGTAAATTATCCGAAACGATTTAAGACATAAAAAAATTAGACAAGATGTGCACATTTTATCAATTCTGTAACATTTGATAGATGTATGCTGTCCCTCAACGAGTTTAAGACTGAATATGTACTTTTTTTCAGACACTGGCATGTGTAACCGGTAATAAGTAAAGTAACTTTCACAAATAACTGATGAAAATGTGAATCTCATAAAAACAACAACAGTGGATCACACTCTGTGATGAATTTTGGAACGTTCAAAGGATTAGCATTGTCATTTTGGGGTTTCCCAACTAATTTGCGCGTCTGACAACCAATGTCTTGTGCCCGAGGTTAGAAGCTCAATGTACTTAGTGTACATGCAGTGTTGATGAGTCTCAACAACGGAGGTGAAAACAGATTTTCAACATTTCCTAGGCTTTTATTTGATGAGTCACAGGTTGCATCTGCTTGATGAGTGCAAGTGGCGTCAGGAGACAAAATGTGACAGGATTTTGAAAGCTTCGTGAATTTACATTTGTCTTCTTTGTTCTGTCCACATTCGCGTTTAAAAATTCAAAACCCACTATTCAATATGGCTTATCTTATCTCTAAATACTCCGAGTTCATTCGCGCCGGTCGAACCATTTGTTCACGGCACCTAGCGGTTACAAGTTTCACCACCGTGCTTCAGCTCAATAGCACACTAATCACAGTGGGACCTTGTGAGATTATGCATAGAACAACTTACAGATTCTATGGGATACTGTAAATGACCATAGAAGTTGATTTATCTATCTCGTCTTGTCTGACTCTCCAGAAAGATAAAAATAGAGTAACTGAGCAACCTCGCCGACCATCACACGGCTAACCAAAATCTGTCAGCAATTCCGATTAAATATGTTAGCAGTTCAGTTTCATTTGCGAATGTTTCCATCGTGTTTTTTTTTCAACCATTAGGAGTTCACGTTTTGTGTGTCAAGTTTCTGGTGATCAACTAAGCATCCCTTATATTTTCATCCATATTTATTTCTCCCGATAAGTAAATTCAGAAAACCGAGTCTACCGCTTTAGTTGGTTACTCCTTAACAATGCGTTCCCGGACATATTTTTGAAGGAACAAAACATTCACGGTTGAGGAACTCTGAGAACAGATTACGACCAAAACGTCCGAATCTTAAATCCTACCGCCAGAAGCAAATACTGAGTGCAAATGTATTTCGCATCCCAGGAATTCGACCATTGACTGAATGTTCTTGTGTTCACAACATTCCGTCGGGGTAAAAACCCTACCCGAAAGCTGGGAATGCGAATGGACTGAGGAGAAAAATTGTATTGCTCTTAAGACTCTGAACGGGAACGCTTTTGCGTCCACCTCTACCCTGAACATCAGGCCTTTTAGACGGGAACGCTGTTGCTCTCAGTTTAGGGGTCTGATCGTAAAACCCATTTCGAAAGTGTTGAATTTATTTTCATTGCACACACTTGTGATTGTGAGAGTAAACAGAGCTGCATGTTTACACCGGTGGGCAATATTGACGTCATTCATCACATATGGGTGAAGAAATCCACGCTCGGTTCAATGAAGATGAATAGCACGGTTTCGTTTGATGCCTATGATGTCTATGCTCTTGGTTTAGCTGAATTTCGCGCCGCTCACATCCGGAAAAAAAACGATTTCCGTATATTTGGTCTCAGAAACAAATAAACAAACACTAGTTTTATGGGACTTAAATAGGAAAAAATAATATACATTTTTAAGCCATGATGTTGAGTGCAGGTTTAATATATGGAAATGCAGAATTGCGACATCTGTAATGATAATGAGCCTACTTGGCAAAACTTACCTAACAAAAGCGTGATTGGGAAAAAACAAAACTCCATTTTTTCCGTTGCACTTTGAATGCCAACACTTCGGTTAATTAGAGAAACGTACAATAATAATAATAATAACAATAATAATAATAATAATAACAATAATAACAATAATAATATTAATGATAACAATAATAATAATATTTGTGATAATGATAATAATAATAATGAAGGAACATGAATGGATTGCAATTTAAGGTAAAAATGCAAATAATTTCATTCGAAAGCCAAATAAAACATAGGTACATGGGTCAAAGTCCAAATGGTAAATCTTAGTCAAGTGCACAATGTACTGATTTTTATCATTGATGGATTTTTGCTATACTTGTTATGTAACTTAGTATGCGATGGATGGTTGTAGTAATTCATGAGTTCTAAAAGGTTATTTTTCAGCACACAGAAGGAGTGCGTTGTTCAGTGGAATCCCGATCGCCTCCACAGGGAGGAATACTTGAACTCTGACCCCTTGTAACCGCAAACTATTGATAGCACAGATAAGTTGGATTTATTCCTTCAGATTACTCGAGTGATTTATCAATAATCCATCCGTTACCATTTCATTGTGGTATAGTCTTGGTTGCGATTAACTTACGCTGCTCACACCACGGGAACAAAAGAATAAAGAAATGCCATCTTGTCTTTAATCTGCAATGAGATCACCCCTTCAAAAGAGAAAACTAGGCTTATCTCTTTGCCACGGTATTCACTCGTAATCTCTGCCTTTAGGCGTCTCATTATTATCTGCATCAGTTTCATCTCCGAAAGAAGTAAACAAGTAAACCGGATTTTTCGAAACATTTGTTAATTTCAGCTCGTTAGGCGCTGAATTCCTGCTCCCCCAACTCAGAAAATAAGGATATTCACCGGCTGGTTAGATGCTCATAAATTTGGTCAATTTGTCGTCGTTCATTGAACAGACCTTCGGGTCGTGTTCGCTATTCAATGAACTAGATATTTCATGCGCTGCAACAGTACTCAACTATGATAATATGCATATCGTTTAACCCAACTTTGTTTCCTGGGGACATTCTGCTTGACTAACCCATACGGGTGTCAAGATAGAGAAGTGTTCCAAAGTACGAGATATTGTTTGTTTGTATCTCTAATGTGAAATGAACGCTCGTTTGAGAAGAGTTCAAAAGGTGGAAAATCGTTGTTGCACTTTGAGAATTCCGCCAGACAAATTATTTTCTACCTCGGTATAGGGTAAATTTTTCCATATACTTTGTAGTGGGATATTCGTGAATATAGTCATGAACATGTTGGCTGCTGAAGGATCTAATGGAGAGCGCATAATGTTACTCCTTTTAACGACGTAACCGAATGCAAATGTACATTAAATGTGGCCAAGTAAGGTACCTTTAGATTTTATCCAACGATCAATCTGAAGCCCAAATCCATAATGTTGATATACTGACCGGTACAAAAAGTCGCGAAGCGGGAGTATACTCTTTCTTCATTTGTTTAAAGATTTGACTGTACCCAGGTGACTCAACGAGGAGAAGTATATTGTTGGTTGTATCAGTAATATCAATGGCCTCCTTTTACAAATTATGATCTACTAGGAAGGAAATCGATCGCCTTATTCTGTGTTATATTTATACTTGTGCAAACTAAGCGGCTTACGTTTTAGTTACAGGCCCATATCCTCTTCTGACCGTTTTCGCTTACTAATACTACGACAAAAGTCAGAAACGTAGGCAATACACTAATTGGTTAGTTGCTTTTTCTCATCAACTTCAGTCTGTCATATTATATGAGCGAGCTATCTATTACCGCGATTAAATAATAATGGAAAGCCGAGTAATTATGGATAATCAGTGACATTTGAACGAGATTCCGAACGCGGGGGGAGGCAGGGGGGTTGCCGAGGGAAAACGGACCGCCGTGTCTGAACTATTATCAGAGACGGGATCTCTGCTGCATCGGACAGAATCGCTTTGTTCGTCCGTGTTTTTATGGTCTACGATTGACGACAAACCAATCGCAGTGTATATATGTGACGATTTGGAGCAGATCGCTTCCTCTTCTAAGTGATTCGTGCACCACCATTCCAAATTAGATCGATTATCTATGCAATCCGTAATATCATGGGGGTATTCTCTTTATGGGGCAGACAAACCCTGTTGCTCTCAGCAACTGTAAGAACAAACATTCTTTTTTATGCCCGTAAGGCCGAATGTGAGGACAGTACATAGCAGGGGTTACCACAAGTTGGGATCTTGATGTAAGCGACGTTGCACTGGTTTGATCGAAGCCCAGCAAAATGTGTACACGCGTAGGAGACTAAAATCCAAACTTAGGCCTCATACCGTTCTATCTTATATGAAAATTCTGAGAACATAAAAGATATCTTTGCATGAACGTAATACGACAACACTAGATACATTGGTTCTCTGATTATAAATTACATGAACTTAGCTATACTATGTTTTGCTTTGGTTCTGTTTTCACCCCATATCGAGCAGTAATCGTCTGATAGAACATTGAGATGAGAAAAACATCAGTGATTTTCCGCATGTATGGTTTAGCTTAGCTTTATTTTAAACTAGTAAGCTTATTTTCCGGAGACGTTTTGAAGGATGTCAGGGGTTTTACTACTCCCACCGAAATGACTGGAAATACGTTCAACTTGTGTTTCATCGACAATTGATTCATACCTAGATATGGGTTTGAGGAACTGAATTTCTTCAAAGTAATTCAGCATACAAGGTCCACGGATGATGAGAAAATTTTAACGTGTACCCCATCTGTATTCTTGAAGAGCCATATCCTTTAGTTTACAAGAAAAAATTCTTTTGCATTTATGGAATATTGTATTGTATTGTGTATATTGTTTGCAAGCACTGGAGCGCACAATTCAGTGAAACAATCACCGTCGCAATAAAAAACATTTCACAGACACGGGGACATTTCACAATAAAAGGGTAAGACAAACTTCCCTTATTGTCCGATCTTCGTTTATGAATAGATGAGCAAGATACGGTATAGGTGAATTGCGGTAAGCGTTGATTCGAGATGACATTTGACGGAATTGGGAGCGTGTTGAATGATAAGAACGACAACGTGTCAGTTCTGCATGCAATGAATGGTCAGGATCTGTGAGAATCCTCTCAGCAAATTTCACACAGGAAGTTACGTAATACTTTGAAAGCTTTAAAGCTAACTCATTCACACGACTTTAAAATCCTGTTTGAGAAAGCCAGGAAAGATAGCTGGGGAACCGTAGAGAGTTAGAGAAAACAGTGATAATCAAAAGTAGAACCAATTGACTGGGATGCACGAAAATGCCTAAGCTTTCGTATTTGAAATGATAGGCGCCACAGTTTACCAATGCAATTGTGAATGTGGGTTGACCAATGAAGATTGCTTTTGATGGTTACACCAAGATATTTGACAGAGTTCACCCTAGATAAGAGATTCTTAATAATCACTGTGCGGTTTGTCGGGTATGGAGAGCAAGCAAAACAATACAAACACAATACATTTACTGAGGTCTAGGGTTAACGCCTAAATAGTGAATCACAAATGAATATCATTGGTAGCAATACAGTTCGTAGTCAGGATAATGCACGTGTCCAATCTCTAGATGTTGATCGAACACGTGAGACAGGACCCTCAGTACAGAAACCCATTTCATTTTCCAATATCTCACGCACACATCGACAGCCATTGGTAAATGGCACTTATTCTCGTCGCCCATTGCAATGTTCTCAATTCGTTTATTTCACTAATTGCATGTACTTGTGCCCAAATATCAGGGATTGGTTATGTCAATAAATATTTTATTCTGAGAGGGTTGAAGAACTTATATTTCGTCTGGCATGATATGGGGAAGAAACGATAACTATTCCATGGTAAAATCATGTCAAACGATTGGTTCTTCCAAAGCCTGCGCTTTCTCCATTGAGTTTGATCAGTTGGTAATCTATGATGGTAAGAAAAATTTGACAGCCTGTAAAAATGCAGATTAGAGTTACTATTTTTTGTCCATAACAATACATATAGATGGAATATTATTTTTCAATAAACCCACACCAAAATTTATACATTAAAAGGACCTTAAATTTTTCATAGAATGATAATCTTGTAGTAATCCGCTTTAACTAGTGGTTTCACGTCAGGGGATAACATCTGAGTATTTCTGATCAGATATGTATAGCGAAACGTCGTGCTTGAAGTGGCTTTGATGAGCTAAAGTGTACAATGAACACAAGTCAAGAAAACTCCAGCCTGGTGGATCGTTTATCATTGATTTGCATAGCGCAGAAATGCTATTCTGATGTCCCAATATCTACTCGGTTATCGGTTATTTTTTAATTGGTGGTGGCTTCAGTAACTAACGTACCACCAACGATCATAGTGGTATTTCTATCGTGGAAAAGAATCAAGAAATTGGAGTGTCTGTACAATTTTCATTACCTTCCGACCAGCTTTATTTGATGATGGGATTGTTCGAGGCCAGTTCGCAAAAAGCCGTTTGTGAATTTCACACCTTAGACTTAATCCGTCCGGCTTACGTTTTCTAATGGAATAGTGTTTAAATAAGACCATATGATTTCAGCGACGAAGGTTATCCAATTGACAGCCTACACTCAGACAAAGGCATTATTTAAAAAAATCCGATTTCCGAACACAGACTCTTTTGTATAAATCCGTAACCACCATAAAATTGATGGTATATTTAGACAGCTGTCGGTGAACTATTTTAATTGCAATCACTCTGTTCCGGAATAATGACCAAAGTGGTAACTTTAATCGTTCATTTCTTAAAGTGTAGAAATTTAATTGGTGCTTGTGTGGCGTTAATACTAATGGATTCTAGACAATAATGACGTGTATATCGATCGAGCATGGTCGATTAGGGTAGGAGATGCAGCTCGTAAAACCTATTGCAACATCATTTGATGGGCGAAAGCAAAGGCTCAAGCGTTGATCGCGCTCATGCGCTCGGACGTCTCGTTCATGCTCAGACGTCTTGAAGTGATATTCGAATGGCTTGTATAACAAAGGGTACAGTTCACTTGTTCGGACTTAAGCGAATTACGGAAGTACTAATAATTGATTTTGGTTTCTACAAAGCTGATGCGTGAATTTGTCCAGCTTTGGGCCAGAGAGGTTTCAGTTTCTGAATAAGTGAACTTCAGTCAAACAATTATGGTTTCCACAAGTGGATGATAGTTAGCTCGGTCGGTTCTAGCATTTTGTTTCAAACAGCTTTGGATATGTGTTGCGGGATTTCGCAAATCATTGTGAAAGCTGAATTAGTATCCAGATAAACCCAGTCTCGACCAAATGTGGAACAATCGAACTGAAGATAAACCGTTCCCTCCTAATCTAAGCCACATGGGTTAATGTTCCTTGATATGCTTGAATAGCTGGCTTGTCGTACGACCTAGGTGGATATCACCACAGGTTCACTAGAATTGGTAGACGAACATCAACAAGGTAACATTGGCAAATTATTCTTCGTCTGGCATTGGATGATGGGTGATGTCAAGAAAACGTAGCTGGGTTTGGCAGCATTCATTGCCACTTACGTAACCCGTTCATACCCGAACAAGAGAGCTAGAGACAAACTTGTCACTAGCTCATCCTTTTGCTATTATATTTTGACCTAATGTTTGATCCAAACATATTAACCTCCTGTTATTTTTTTAGGGTTTACATTCTAATGAAGCAATTGGTGTTACACATTCTTCTCAATATGGATGGGAATGTTTTTTCTGGTCAATGTTAACGTGATATCATAAGTAATTAGAAAATTATTTACCTAAACACCACTCGCCTAAAATTTCCAATGACGAAAGGAGTAAAAATATTCCAATGAACGTGTTAATGTATCTTCAGAAGTCAATCAGGAGGTATACGGCATGTTGAATCAAAAATATGTGATTGCATAAAGCCGAAACAGAACCTAACATCTGAGCGTTTTAAATATGAAAGTAGAGAGAGCAGTGAGAGAGAGAGAGCAGAGCATCCGGTTTCTCATTTCCTGACTAAAAACGTGCTTTGATATGAGCAGTGGCACAGTTTGCCGTAAAGTAAGGGGGAAGGTTTTCGGAAAGACGGATATATAGAGGAAGAAAAACTAACCACATCAAAACAACACAATGAATACAAACAAGCAATGCAATACAATACAAGATAGGAGATCTGTTAAGCTATCTTCCCAAAAAAATCCATTTCATCAGTTACAAAAAATAAGGCTTTGTCCCTCCTGACGCTTTGGGTGGAAATGAACTACTGATCGCCTTGAAGTTGAGCGATTGTACGTGATTTCTTGTATATTGCTAAGTTTGTTGTATATACCATGCAGGCTTTTGGTGACTTTCTTTCTTGAAACGTCTTTGCATAATATCATACTTTTCTTGGAGAGATTAGTTTGATAGCTCGAGAGTGGTTTTTGGAGTTTGGGGTACGGCATATTCAGGAGGAACCTGACAAATACAACTTAGGCACCAAATTCGTGGACCCCATGCCAAATCGAATGTCTCAGTTGTTAAACAATACAGGAGACTACACCAAGTATCATTAAAATGAAAATATAAGGAGTGGTATTCTTGTCAGTCAGTGCCTAAATAAAGTGTTATGATGTTTACTGCTGATTATTGGTTATCTTGCGACTGATGTGCTAAAATCGTTAAGCTATACATTTTTAACATATTAGACTAATAGAACCAAAAATGATTGTATTGGGTCTGGCATGGGAAAATAGCACCTCGTGCGAAACATTTTGATGCAAACCCATTATTATAACTCTGGTACGGTGTTCCAAGTTGTGATCAAATTAAACAAGAAAGATGTATTGCACATAATGCCATCTAACTCATCACACTTGTCTGTAATTTACTGGTAAGCAAACCACATAGATTGCTCAAATTTGTAAGAAAACGGTGCATCTTGTTTGTGTGTAGGAAACTCAAACTTATTTGAATATGACTTCTCCGTACTGATTTATCGTTGAAAAAGTTCCTCAAGTGGGTGCGATGTATTATTCACCTCATCCCCGGTTCTGTTTATATTAAATTTGAAATTATTTACCCATGAACGGTAGCTATCTTTAACTCGTGGATAGTGAGGAATAACTGTCAGCGTGTGTAAGCCTACCTCGCCCCAGACATTTTTGATGCGGCTTGGAGTCCAAACTGTGGGCCGAATAGTTCATGCCGTTTTCTTGCAACAACCACCTGATTAGGTGGGCCCTGAGTAAAAAGGCATTATCATGTGGAAAAACCATGGTCCCATATCTCTTTCCTGGAATTTTTGGGAGCACAAACACGTTTACGGTTTTAAATTCCTATTGAGCTGCCTTATTTCATTCCAGAATGATTATCTCAGAATTATCATCCACAAAAGACGAGAATTCAGACAAATATAGAACCCTCATCGTAAGTTCTATTGCTGGAAAGCTCTTAAGCAGGTCGATAGAATATTGAATAAACAGTGACTAGGAGATGGAGATTTTTTCTTAGTTTAACTCAGCATCCCTCACAACTTCTCTTCTCTCCTTTTCCTCGGTGCATTCAGTCCAACACACATCCTAGACACAACAGACTAGAGCTTCGCACTGATTGAAATACTTCAGTAAGGGTTCGTACGGGCTCATCCAGAATTTAAAATCTGGGAACTTTGAAATAGGTTCATAGCGGGATGAAGCCTAAATGTACTTGCACTTTAGACTGTCAAGTGTTCTCTGTTTGTTCAGACTGGAACAGAGGTAAAACGCACACGTTTCCCATGCGAGAGATCTCAAACTAAGAGTATGGATGAGTGTCACTCTATTTTATGGTAAGCTGAAATCAGTCCAGAATGTCTCCGATCCCTCATTTATGTAATTTATTCCCACCCAGACCCCAGAGCTTACAATAAGAATTCATTTCAAATTTGACCTTCAGCTTGGGGGCCTCTCTGATCTCGGTTTTGTTGTGTGATGCGTGATATGCGAACTGTACCCTTAGTTATTTTTTTGAAGATTTCCCGGTGCACCCACTCAAATTAACTCACATTTCGATCAGATTAAGTCAAAATCCGTGTACAGCAAGATACGGATCAATCCAGTACAGCTGTCTCGTACAGAGATTTAATGAAACCACTTTGTTAGGATGCTGACGAAAGAAAGTTTGCGATCAGAGCAAACTAAACTGATCATGAGACATTCAGCGGTCGGAGATCAGAGTGAAACAAGAAACAACCGATGAGGTTGTATGTTTTCCTCAAGTTCAAAGCGATCTATCAAACGAACTGTGTTGTTTACGAGAAGTTTGGTCCTCTGAGGTTGGTGACCTTGTGAAATAGTTCAAAGACAGAAATTACAAAACAAAGAACAAACCAGGATTGACGCGAAACCTTTATAACATAAAAATTCGTGAATTGAATTTTTTATAATCTCATGAACAAGAGAAAAATATAGCCTTCTCTGGGAAAAAATCTATTCATTCTCTTATCGGAATTCCTTAATCCGTCACATAATTTTATAATTCTGTTCTGTACTATGATCGATTTCTGCAAAGAAACGTTTCACTTTTCCTTACCTCATTGTTATAAACTGATACAACTCGCAGCATGACATAGTATCGACTGATGCGCATTATCGTCTGATTAGGGAATGATCATTGGTGTAATATATTGCTTACGTCCCACAGAACCGAACAAACTCCGATAGTTCAGAACTCATCAAAGCACAAAGGTAACCAGGACCTGTAGAGCAGACATAACCGTATGTGCCTATGTATTTATTCTAAGCACTTATAAGTAGTTGCAGATCGTGCAGTTTTTCCACTTCTCCTTATACCTCATTCCGACCCAAACGCATTATGATACATGGGATCACATGATACAGCTCAAATAGTCCAGGTTTCATATGTCAGCGTGCCGCGTGTAAACATTCTTCCATGGTGATACGATAATGCGTTCTGTTGAAGCTGGATGGTTCTGCAAAAAAATAAGCTTTGTGCTGTGTCAAAATCGAACTCGACTCGAAGTGCCAGGAACAAAGGATGTAAAACGTAAATTTATATTTGTAAATCCTTTGATTTCATCGACAAAAAATTGTTTAAAAAATACATATCGGTTAAGACCGATAAAGTTTCTCACCCTCTGGAATACAAGTGGATTCCAAATAGAGCGTGTTAGTACATTTCAGTGTGCTTTTGAGGAAGTGTCAAATACAAGGGTGGATGATGAACCTCTGTTGCTCTTATGGAGGTCAGTGGTGACCGGGTCACAGAGGTCAGTAACGTTTTTTCCATCGGAAAAGTGTTTCCATTCAGCGTCTATGTTGTCTTCATACCTGTTTCGGCTATTGCATGTGGATTGGGAGGTAATTACCTCGTCACAAAGGTATTAATCATGTGTGCTAGCTGCCATTAAGTGTCAAGAGAACTTCGTTAAAACCATCTTGTTGTAATTTGGTCTGTATTTGTGTATTCTCAAGTACAGAGAGAACTACAAATCATTTGTCTATGTGTTTGTCCAAGTAAGTACAATTGTTTTGATCTTGTCCGTATCCCAGGTTCTTTATCATTATTTACCTGATTCTGCAAAATTTTGTTGATTTGAAAGAATGGGCAGACACCGCAGAGGCCGTATATTTGTCTGATATCCAATGCAGGCTAGCTGGACTTTGGCATAATTATCCACGTCAACAAAACGTCAGAATGTTTGGAAACTTTCCGAAAAATATCGAACGAGTGCTAGTGGAATGATGCGATACGTCTAAGTTGACCTAGAATATTTTTATTATTTATTTTCTTCAAATGTCGCAAATTACCAGGACCGAATCTGCAAGCTAACCCATTTGAATTTATATGAAAAGTACCTCAAATCAGTAATTGATATCTGACGAACAAAAATTTGTGTGGCGCGTCAATTATCTATCGACAACTGAAAACCAGTTCTGTCTTTTCTAGATGTTTTACGTTTTCAATTAAATAAATGCGATGCACTCAATCATTTTTTTACTTGCCGCTCAAAATTCATTTTTTTAACCCACTTTTGATAATTTGTCATACTCTCCCCAGGTCGTATGGTCCTCGACCGTACAGTGGAACAGTCGGCTCTGGAGGTGGAAGTACAGGGCTGAGTGCGACCACCGGTCCGGTTGGGTACAATGTGAATCCTTTTGGTCACGTGCCGGGGATGAATATTCCCACATCATCTGCACCTCAGGAAACGACAAATGCCATAGTTGTAAAGTCATGGGGCAGCCAAGATCAGACAGATACTTCTAGTCGTCGAACACATGACCCCGGAGGACATTACATGGATTTGTTCGCTTCGATGGCACAGAATATTGGCCGATCGGCAAAATCCGCTCTTATCCCGGACAGCCAGTCCCATCCATCCGCTTTGATCAACGAAGTCAGTCCGATTGAGAACTTTGAGATAACTTCAGATTACACCAAAGGAATGCCTGGTCTTGGTCTCGCATTAACCCCACCCTGTAGGCCTTCGGGCTTGATATCTACCAGACCAACTCCGATGGAAATTGGCAAACCGGTCAATGAAAGAATAGTGCTCAACGTTTCCGGGCTGCGGTTTGAGACACATTTAAGCACGTTACAGAAATTTCCCAACACTTTATTGGGTAATCCGTCCAAGCTGAATCGGTATTACGACGCCTTAAGAAATGAGTATTTTTTCGATAGAAACAGACCCAGTTTTGATGCTATCTTATACTATTATCAAAGCGGTGGACGACTACGTCGACCGGTTAATGTGCCTATTGATGTGTTCACCGAAGAAATACACTTCTACGAGATCGATGAGGATGCCATCGAAAAATATCGGGATGACGAAGGTTTTATACGTGAGGATGTGAAAGTTTTGCCGGAGAATAAATTTCAGCGCAAAATTTGGCTTCTCTTCGAGTACCCCGAAAGTTCCATGGCTGCTCGTATTATTGCGATCTTCTCTGTTATTGTGATTATTCTATCAATTGTGATATTCTGTATTGAAACACTTCCAAATTTCAAACATTACAAAGTTGTGACCCTAATGGATTATGAGTTCTCCATGTTCGGTACAATGAGATCCAACACAACCGAAGCAATTCGTGCCCTGACCACTCGGGTCGACAACGATTCTCGCCTGATCACCGCGAACTTCGAACCCGATTGCAATTTGAATAGTGCAGGTATTTTGAAAGACACCCCACGGTGTATGGTCATCATGGAAGATGATATTCCGGCCATTGAGGAACCGTTTTTTGTCGTTGAAACCGTGTGCATTATTTGGTTCACATTTGACCTGCTCATACGTTTCGCCAGTTCGCCGGAGAAAATTGCATTTTTCAAGAACATTATGAATTTCATCGACATTGTGGCCATTATCCCCTATTTCATCACTCTTGGTACTATGATAGCAGATGAGAGTCGTAGTCAGAATCAGGCCATGTCCTTGGCCATTTTGCGTGTCATACGTTTGGTTCGTGTGTTTCGAATTTTCAAACTCTCTCGACATTCCAAAGGTCTGCAAATTTTGGGCCAAACTTTAAAAGCCAGTACACGGGAACTGGGTTTATTGGTATTTTTCCTTTTGATCTGTGTGATTCTATTCTCTTCCGCTGTGTATTTTGCTGAGATTGACTCGGATCGGACGTATTTTCGTAGTATTCCTGATGCATTCTGGTGGGCTGTGGTCACAATGACCACGGTCGGTTACGGAGATATGCGACCGGTCACTGTGTGGGGTAAACTGGTCGGATCGTTGTGTGCGATCGCCGGAGTACTGACAATCGCTTTACCTGTCCCTGTGATAGTATCTAACTTTAACTATTTCTACCATCGTGAAACTGAGACCGAGGATAAACAAACATTCATTCATGTGCAGTCCTGTGCCAGTTACGCCAGTTCACGATCTAGTGAGGTGGGATCACCCGATTCCCGATCTAGACGACAGAATGACGATTCGGATTTGGAAAGAGCATTAGTAGCCAAATCACCCGAGTTGGAATCTCATCTGACTGGTGTCGGTGTCGGTAGTGCTGATGGTGGTGATCAGGATAACGATGATAATGCTAATGCTATCCTGAACGGGGAAAAACAGCACGACCTGAAATCAGGACTGTTAGACGGTCGGTTGCGTCATAACCCGTCCTCTTTAATGTGTCGCTCGCATACCGTCGACGAGGTTGAGGCTCGTGAACGACCTTCTGAAAAGTTAAGTGGTTTGAAACAAACCCATTCGAATGTGGAAACACTTCGACTAACGGATAACGCCACCAGTCCTCATCGAGAAGTCTTCCAATCTTGCGAATCTGACACCCGCTTTCAACCGGATCCCATAGTTTGGACTGAACGTTTGCTCAAAACTGATCCAGAGCGTGCTGAGTTACCGGACCAAGAAACGAAGACATTAGTTAACCTGGAACAGAAGCGAACATTCAGTGACAGTTATTTACAGTCTGCCGTAATGCAGTGCGTCGAAAGGGTCGAAACTGATGTTGATAATGTTGCCAAGATAAGACCTGTTCCTTGCTTACCTTGTGTAAATACTTGCTTACCAGGCACCCCCATATCAAATGAACATTCTCGTCCCACAGAATTTCCAACCTCTACCATGCAGTTTAAGGATAGTAACCCACATCCCACTATGTTGACTACCTCGTGGTCTGCGGTTACTCCATCTCTCGGGGAGTTTACACGTTTGGCTGCCAGTGGGAAACAGCCACGTGTACCACACCAGCAAGAATCTCATCCAAACGCCAAAGAAACGTATCCTCTTTCAGTTCTACGTGAAACACGGTCGACCCATCCGGGAAAAGCGTACGGACGTAAGCTAAGACCGGGTGAGAACCCGATTGAAACGGATGTGTAGACCAACTATCGATCGCCAGTTCATTTACACATCACCGGTCTATCTGACTCTAGCTCTCAGACACACACATACACGCACACACACACACAATGCGCCAGCACAACAATAACAAGCGAAAGTCTAGTTCACATTCACGATAGATAACTTGACAATTTATCCCACCCATTGTTCATGTGCTAAACAATTCCCTTGTGTTCCTTTTTTCTACTCTCTATATAGCCTCTGATTGTGATCCTCCTTGTCAATTTTACATATTTCGGGCAGAGTAATCGTGAAACTGGCCTAGCGCCCACACACACACATACACATAAACAAACACGAACAGACCGACCGAAAAACACAAACATACACATTCAGACGAGCATACACACAGACATACAGCAATAGGTCTATTTTAGGAGGAACGAAACATCAAAAAACAGACAAGTAGTATATATTTATATGCCTCACACACACATCAGTAGTTGTGTTACATCTAACAAGACAAAGCCATTGCCTTCTCCGGTTGTAACGAATGGCAATAAAAACATACAATTCGAAGACCATTTTGCTACAGCTCACACCTACCTCAGAGCTCACCATCATCATCATTATCATTATCAATCTCACTCATCACCAACCGGCATCAGACAGTAAATGAGAGGCGGTTTGCCCCACGAAGACGCACACACACACACACACACACACACACACACACACACGGGAACAGACAACTGCAATCTAATCGCGATTCTACAAAAACAAGTCTGCTCACTTGAATAGAACATCTGTACAGATCGTCCGCGAGGAGTGCAGAAGCAGTTCGAGATATCTCAGACCCGCCACCTTACCACCTTGTCCTTTGACC